>JAKKZN010000008.1:1983494-1988494 GCA_033441825.1 Pangasius elongatus
CCCGTATCTGCAAAACCGTCTTCAGTGGTAGTGGTTTCAGTATCATTACATTTATTATTAGTAGTTTCAATATTTTTAGTCGTAGTTTCAGTATTTTTATTTAGTAGTAGTTTCAGTATTTTTATTCAGTACTAGTTTCAGTATTTTTATTCAGTACTAGTTTCAGTATCATTACATTTATTATTAGTAGTTTCAATATTTTTATTTAGTCGTAGTTTCAGTATTTTTATTTAGTAGTAGTTTCAGTATTTTTATTTAGTAGTAGTTTCAGTATTTTTATTCAGTAGTAGTTTCAGTATTTTTATTCAGTACTAGTTTCAGTATCATTACATTTATTATTAGTAGTTTCAATATTTTTATTTAGCAGTAGTTTCAGTATTTTTATTTAGTCGTAGTTGCAGTATTTTTATTTAGTCGTAGTTTCAGTATTTTTATTCAGTAGTAGTTTCAGTATTTTTATTTAGCAGTAGTTTCAGTATTTTTATTTAGCAGTAGTTTCAGTATTTTTGCTTTTATTAGTAGTAGTTTCAGTATTTTTAATCAGTAGTAGTTTCAGTATTTTTATTTAGCAGTAGTTTCAGTATTTTTGCTTTTATTAGTAGTAGTTTCAGTATTTTTATTCAGTACTAGTTTCAGTATCATTACATGTATTAGTAGTAGTTTCAGTATTTTTATTCAGTAGTAGTTTCAGTATTTTTATTCAGTACTAGTTTCAGTATTTTTATTTAGTAGTAGTTTCAGTATTTTTATTCAGTACTAGTTTCAGTATTTTTATTCAGTAGTAGTTTCAGTATTTTTATTCAGTAGTAGTTTCAGTATTTTTATTCAGTACTAGTTTTAGTATTTTTATTCAGTACTAGTTTTAGTATTTTTATTCAGTACTAGTTTCAGTATCATTACATTTATTAGTAGTAGTTTCAGTATTTTTATTTAGTAGCAGTNAGTAGTAGTTTCAGTATTATTATTTAGTAGCAGTTTCAGTATCATTGCTTTTATTAGTAGCAGTAGTATTTTTAGCAGGAGTAGAGTGATGAGCCTTAGTGTGTTTTATTTTTGTATTTTCATCTTTCCGTGTGTGTTGGTGTGTAAACTGACCCAGAGTATGAAGAAGGTGCTACATATTTTTTTTCCCCCTGTCCTGTATTATTGTTGTTATTAGTGCTCACATTCCAGCCTCACTTCCTTCTCCCTTTATCTCGGCGCTGAATGTGTCACTCGTGTGTTTGGAGTTCAAACACAGAAATTCCTCTTCCGAGTTTCGAGTTTAAAGGCGAGTGCGTTGGCACAACAAGGCAGCAAGCCGTGACCGGCGTCTCCCCCGAGGCCGAGAACCCAAGCTGTGGGAAAGCGAGCGAAAGAGAGTGATGAGTGTTTAATAAAGTGTGATTATGATTAGGATCTGAGAGAGAGAGAGAGAGAGAGAGAGAGAGAGACAGGGAGAGAGAGAGAGAGAGAGACAGAGAGACAGAGACAGGGAGATGAGATAATAAACCACTGAAATGTAGGAGTCAGTTTCAGGATTTGGATTTGATGTGATTTATTTCTGCAATAAATTAACGCCCGTTTCCGTTCCTCCGTCTGCGTCTGCGTCTGCGTCTGCGATCAGGTTTTAACGGCACAAACTGCGAGGTGAACATCGACGACTGTCCGGATCATCAGTGTCAGAACGGAGGAACCTGCATGGACGGAGTGAACACCTACAACTGCCAGTGTCCGCCCGAGTGGACCGGTACGAGCCTGCGGGATTTTTTTATTCTTTCCCATTTAGTGTGTGTGTGTGTGTGTGTGTGTGAGTGAGTAAAAGAGAGGGAAAGAAATGAACACAGGTGTGTGTGTGACTGACTGACGGAGGGGATGATTGACAGATTCATTACCTGTGTCTTGTTAAGCCCTTTTTTTTTCTTTGACATTCCTTCAGGTCAGTTTTGCACGGACGACGTGGACGAGTGTCGCCTGCAGCCCAACACCTGTCAGAACGGCGGCACGTGCAGCAACACGCCCGGCGGCTACACCTGCGTGTGCGTGAACGGCTGGAGCGGCCTGGACTGCTCGGAGAACATCGACGACTGCGCTGCCGGACCCTGCTCGGCCGGCTCCACCTGCATCGACCGCGTCGCGTCCTTCTTCTGCAACTGCCCCTTCGGCAAGACCGGTGAGCCTACTCAGGGTCCGGACCGGAGTCCGATTGATCCGTTCGCTTCGGTTTGGTTCGGTTCACACAGCATTGCTTTATAGAATCAAAAACATTGCTCGTAGAACTTGTTCATTCATTACTCAGAAATACAGCGATGTAGAAATCAAGCACAGCAAGTGCCTGTGGAAATCGCAAAATCACTCAAGCGTGGAAATAATAATAACGATTCGATAATTATATGAATAACTTTAAAATCACGTTTTCTCTTTTTTCGGTGGTCCAGATTCACACAGCAGCGCTACAGCGGGGCGTGACTCCTGTGCTTGACTCACTTCCTGCACCGAGTCGATTCAGAGTCAGATTGGTTCTCGATAGACTTCGCTCAGATGCAGATCGAGACCGAGTCGAGTCCGAGTCGCTCAGATGCCGATCAAGACCGGGTCGCTCAGATGCAGATCCGAGACCGGGTCGCTCAGATGCCGATCGAGACCGAGTCGAGTCCGAGTCGCTCAGATGCAGGTTGAGACCGAGTCGAGTCCGAGTTGCTCAGATGCTAATCGAGACCGAGTCGCTCAGATGCAGATCGAGACCGGGTCGAGTCCGAGTTGCTCAGATGCAGATCGAGACCGGGTCGCTCAGATGCAGATCGAGACCGAGTCGAGTCCGAGTCGCTCAGATGCAGATCGAGACCGAGTCGAGTCCGAGTTGCTCAGATGCCGATCGAGACCGGGTCGAGACCGAGTCGCTCAGATGCAGATCGAGACTGGGTCGAGTCCGAGTCGCTCAGATGCAGATCGAGACTGGGTCGAGTCCGAGTCGCTCAGATGCCGATCAAGACCGGGTCGCTCAGATGCAGATCCGAGACCGGGTCGCTCAGATGCCGATCGAGACCGGGTCGAGTCCGAGTTGCTCAGATGCAGATCGAGACCGGGTCGCTCAGATGCAGATCGAGACTGGGTCGAGACCGAGTCGCTCAGATGCAGATCGAGGCCGGGTCGAGTCCGAGTTGCTCAGATGCTCTCTCGGACCCGAGCGTGATTCTCCAGGGTTCTCCGGAACGACGTGTCCGTTTCCTCTCCATCACGTTTTGTTTATCCACATTCTTGCTCTGTGGTGTTGAAAAAAAGCGTGGGTGTTTTTGGCTCGTGGTCATGGGGCGTATCTTGCGATCGTACCCGAAGAGGCGTGCTGAAACGTGGAGAATCCTGCACGTGGTCAAATTCTGACAGTTTCGAAGGATAACGGCTTTTCGTCATGAAGCGAAACATGTTTCTGTTTCTCATGCGTCTCGACCTGAAGTGAAGCTCTAGCATTTTAACGTCCATCAGAAGTGAAAAAGGCGACATTTTTACACGTCTTTTACGAACATCGGTGTGTTTTTGGCTCTGCGTCTTCCCACACACTATTTCCTTTCCTAAGCTTCGCTTGATTACGGGGGAAAAAAAAATGCTTGTTTTTTTTTTTTGGAAGAGGGTGGAGTTTCTACGAGGTCAGGGTTATGCGTAGGAACTTCTTAGAAATCTTTTATGAAGTTTGAGCTGCTTGCTTTGTTGCTTTATCAGCGAGCGTCGTTTCGTCTTTAGAGTCGCCAGGGCTTCTCCGTTAGCAAGAGTCGGTAAAAGGCTCCTGGTAAATCTTTTTTGCTCTTCGCATTTAGCTAGCTCGCGGCGGCCGTGTGGCACGGCGCATCTCGGACGCCGTCGGCTGTCGTGTCGACTGATTGACGTTACTCTGACTTTCAGAAGCAGATATGGCAAATCGGTGCACGGCTCCGGAACGTTAAGGAACGCTCATTGCGTCCAAATTCGCGAACGTGAAAAAGAAAAAAGTGTAGAAATGTACCAGAACGGAGCTGTGTGGCATAACGAGGTTCTCTGATGTTCTCACTGAGAGTGACTTCACGCTGTACCGTGACTGTGCTGTGTGTGTGTGTTCCTCATGCAGGTCTGCTGTGTCACATCGACGATGCGTGCATTAGTAACCCGTGCAGGGCGGGCTCTCAGTGCGACACCAATCCCGTGAACGGAAAATTCAACTGCAACTGTCCTTTCGGATACAAAGGCAACACCTGCAACGAGGACGTCAACGAGTGCACCATCCGTAAGGGCAGCGAGTTCCTCTACATCTTCCTGTCTCGCTCTTTCAGCCCGGAACTTTATCTCGTTATTATTTTCTTCGAAACGCTGTCCTTCTTGTTATCTCTCTCTCTCTCTCTTTCTCTTTCTCTTTCTCTTTCTCACTACTAATCAACCCCTCAGCCTTCTTCGAAAGCTTAGTGTCGAGGTATCTTCGATCTCCCTGTTAACCCCACGCAGTCAGATGCAGGAGAGATAAAGGCTTCCTGTAGCACATTGCTTTCCATTTAAGGAATAATCGATCATCTAGAGCTTGTGTGCAAGTTTCACAGCCAAGAATATTAACATGCTTCCCTGAACTGAGGAGGAAAAAAAAAACACATCCTGTTTATGACAGATTCGCTAATAATGGAGTGATAAAGGCGAAGAGCTGCTCACTTTTAAAATATGAAGTCGGAAAGGTCTGATGGGAATAACGGAGCTTCTATCAAAGCGCTTCTTATGGAGCTTTATCTAAAAAAAAAACTTCTAACTTTTGCATGAGGACAAAAAATGTTTCATATCTGAAAGGAGGAATTATGGAGATTTATTTGAATTCTAGATGCTGATTGGTCGATTCATTTTTCTGTAACAGCAGCCTTGGCAGTCGTTTGCAGCATTAACTTTTTCTAATACGTTATCGTTTCTATGGTAACAGCTCTTATCATTTATGGAAGGAGTCTCCGGTGTCGGCGCTTTGTAACGGTCAGAGAAAAAGTGCGGCTGGTGACGGAACGACTCTTTACAGCTGC
>JAKKZN010000008.1:1993494-1998950 GCA_033441825.1 Pangasius elongatus
CTGAGAACGATTTACAAGCAGCTTGATTTTATTTATTTATTTTAGCTTCATTCTCTTCAGCTTACTAAAAGTGCTGCTGTGTGCATTTGCTTGTCGTGCATGTGTGTGTGTGTGTGTGTGTGTGTGTGTGTGTGTGCGCGTGTGTGCGCGTGTGTGCGCGTGTGTGTGTGTGTAGGTACCGCTGTGTGTGTTTCCCTGGCTACGAGGGTCAGAACTGCGATCAGGAGAAGAACGAATGCGAGTCGAACCCCTGTCAGCACGGAGGAACCTGCCTGGACGCTGTGAACAGCTACACCTGCAAGTGCCTGCTTGGCTACACTGGTGAGTGTGTGTGTGTGTGTGTGTGTGAACGTGTTAATGTGACACTCCCGTTACATAACGTATATTATACCTTGTGTAACTTAGCTGCTTTTTTTTTCTTTTCCTGATCACTATAAAGCTGGTCTTCCATCTTTATAACATATTATAAGGCTAATTATATATATTAAAAAAAGGATGGATAAAACATCTATAAAACCTTTCTCTCTCTCTCTCTCTCTCCCTCTATCTGTCTGTCTTTCTTTCTCTCAATCTCTCTCTCTCTTTCTCACTCTGTCTCTCTTCTTGTTTCTCACTCTTTTTTTTTTTATCTACCTCTGTCTCTCACTCTCTTTATCCCCGTCTCTATCTGTCTCTCTCTTCTTTTCTTTCAATCCTCCTCCTTCTCTCTCTCTCTCTCTCTCTCTCTATCTCGCTCTCTCTCAGGTGTGAATTGTGAGATCAACATTAACGAGTGTCAGTCGAACCCCTGTGAGAACAAGGGCACCTGCATCGATGGAATTAACAGCTACACCTGCCGCTGCCCTCTGCCTTACACAGGTACACACACACACACATTCTTATACTTAAGAAAACAAAAAAGGATGGAATATTTACAGGAATGTTTATTTGGATCAGGTACATGTTACCTAGGCTTATTTTTATAGCTTTGTTTTTGTTTTTTATGCTAAGTGAAAGACGGTGTAATATTCCCCGACATGTCTGAGTGGGGCGTGACTGAAACCCCAGAGATTCACTGCTAATAATTGCATTACTCCGTCTCATCGTCGGCGTGTAAAGCTAATCCGAACATGGCTCAAGACTGCTCGAGACTGACAGTTTCTTCCCTTTATTCAAAACCAGCTTTGGTGCCACGCCTCCTTCCTCGAGTCTGATATATTCGTACGGATATATAATACTTAATACTTATGTCTGCTGAGGAAGAACGTGATTTGGCTTCGAGATGTAGCGATCGTACAGGGTGTCGTACGGCGTCAGGAACAGCTTCGCTATAGTCTTAGAACAAGCTGTAGGCTTCCTTTCTTCTCACACCGGTCCTTACTCTCTTATAGGGAGGCACTGTGAGGGCGAGTTAGTGCCGTGTGCGACTCAGCCGTGTCAGAGAGGAGGTGTGTGTCAGCCGTCGCTGGATTATACCTCCTACTCCTGCAAGTGCCCCAGTGGCTGGCAAGGTGAGTGTGCAGAATGAATTTGATGGAAAATATTCTTCCTGAGTGGCTTTTTAGTAGATATTAAAGTGTGTGTGTGTGTGTGTGTGTGTGTGTGTGTGTGTGTGTGTGTGTGTGTGTAGGAACCCACTGTACGGAGGACGTGGACGAATGCAAGAAGAACCCGTGTCTGAACGGCGCTCACTGTCAGAACACTCAGGGAAGCTACAAGTGCAGCTGCCAGCCCGGGTACAGCGGCGTCAACTGCCAGACTAACATTGACGACTGTAGCTCCAGTGAGTACACACACACACACACACACACACACACACACACCGCTGTAAACCTAGCCTCTCCAAACCACAGCCCGAAGACCTCAAGCCGCTGCAGTTGTTTTGTATTAGATCCACCGCGAAGACCTTTCAAAAGCCCGATTACACACCTGAGATTACACACCTGAGACGTTCAGATTGTACCTGTGGATTCGATCGCCTTGTTAGCGATGAAATGGGTTTAGGAAAGGAGTGAGGTTCACATCAGGTGGTCTCAAGTGCTTTTTTTTTTTTAAGTCTCGGCTTAATCCGCAGCTGTTAACACGTTATACCACAGCGCTGGTGAACTCTTGATTCTGATTGGTCAGAAGGTGTTAACCAATGAATACATTATCGTTCCCGTAGTAACAGCTCATTCGCGGGGGGCTTGTGCGGCGAACGCGCCACATACGCGGCTTAAAGCTGCTGTAGTGTTAAAAATATGTGATGTGTTATTGTTTAATTAATAGAAAGAAAAAGTAAATATTTGGGGATTTTTCTGTGGTATAAGAGGAGTAAAACACTTCAGGACGTGCTGTTATAGGAAAATAATCAACGTTGTGGTGGTAACAGGAACTCTGCTTTGCTCCGGGTCGCGTTGCACCGTATCGTCGTTGATTATTTTCCTGTAACAGCGTGCCCCATTGTGTTTTATTCCTCATCACATCAAGGATAATATATAAGTAATGTATTGTAAGTAATGGAGCTAAAAACTGTGTGTGTGTGATGCAATCTTTGTGCTGCTGCGTCTCTTTTCAGACCCCTGTATCAACGGAGGCTCGTGCGTAGACAAAGTGGGCCGTTTCTCGTGCGAGTGCAGGCCGGGTTTCTACGGCGAGCGATGTGAGGAGGAGGTGGACGAGTGCGAGAGCTCCCCCTGCAGGCACGGAGGAACCTGCACGGACTTCGTCAACAGCTACACGTGCCAGTGTCAGCCCGGCTTCAACGGCATCAACTGCGAGCGCAACATCCCCGAGTGCACGGAGACGTAAGCCCTGAGGAATTTCAGTTCACACTGTAACGAGTATATTGTTTTAATATCGTATCCTCTATAACAAAACATACAGGACTTTTTGCAAGATGCTCGGTAAAATTCACCTGCTAATTTCCTTATAAATCTGCACGAATTGTACCTCAGACTAATAAGGCAAAGGGTTTTTACACCAGCAACTAACTTTACTTGGTTCATTACTGTTTTCTGCTCTTTATAGTGTTTTATTTTTCATTTAATTTCGTAATTTTTGAAGGCGTCTATGCCTCACGGCGTTTCTTTGCATCGTCTTAAGAAATTTGTTCAAAATATAAAAGCTCAGACTTCTTTTCTTATCTTTCCCTCCTAATGGGATAATATTTTAATCTCGGGAGCATTAATGTTGCTCAGAAATGATGCGTAATGTCAGAGTGGTGACTATACTTGCACAAAATTAATATAGTGTCACCATACGTTATTTATTATTATGAATTTATTATTGTGTAATATAATATAAAGCACCAAAAACAGATTATAGAGCTGATGAGTACTTTTATGCCTGATACGTGTGCTTCGTTCCCTTTCTCTCTCTCTCTCTCTCTCTCTCTCTCTGTGTGTGCAGCTCATGTCTGAATAACGGCACGTGTGTGGACGGTATAAACCGGTTCTCGTGCCGATGTCGTCCCGGATTCACCGGCTCGTTCTGCCAGTACGAGATTAATGAGTGTGAATCGCAGCCGTGCAGAAATGGAGGCACCTGCACCGACGGCCTGGGAACCTTCCACTGCACCTGTCCTATGGAGTACACTGGCCGAATCTGCCAGGTACACACACACGCGCACACACACACACACACACACACACACACACGCACACACACACACACACAGAATTATTCACTATGTATATCTTGCATACACCTGATTGTGCTGTTTTTTGGCTACATGGTTCTCTGCGTGTGTTTGTAGTCGATGGCGGATCTGTGCAAAAACATCCAGTGTAAGAACGGCGGAGATTGCGTGCAGCAGGAGACGGCCTGGAGCTGCCGGTGTCCTCCGGACTGGAGCGGCCTCTACTGTGACATCCCCAACATCTCCTGCCAGATCGCTGCCAACGATAAAGGTCCGTTACATGATCTAAAACGTTGTCTTGTCGGTTAACGTTAATCTCTCTCATCGTTGTCCAGAAGACACACGTTTGGAACCAAATGAGCAAACGGTGACGTCCTCCAGCGTTGTCCAGTTAACAGCCAACACCTCTGATATCGCTAATGAGCTCTAAAATGAGCTTTAAAATTATTACTCAGCCCCATGAACTCTTGGAAGTGAGAGAGGAGACTCCAGACACTCTCAGACCTTTTTTTTTTTTACGTTGCTACGAGTTGTCACTCAGATACGACCTCTGAGAAAAAGCCTGTGCTGTGCTGAGAATGAATGGCTAGGGTGTGTGTGTGTGTGTGTGTGTGTGTGTGTGTGTGTGTGTGTGTGTGTGTGTGTGTGTGAAATGCTGCACGTTTATTTGGATACACGTGCTGATGTGTGTGTGTGTGTGTGTGTGTGTGTGTGTGTGTGTGTGTGTGTGTGTGATGTGCTGTTTACTTTTCAGGTGTACCAGTGGAGCGGCTGTGTGAAAACGGGGGAAAGTGTGTAAACAAGGTTAACACACACTACTGCTCGTGTCGGGAGGGCTGGACGGGCAGCTACTGTGAGACGGGGATCGACGAGTGTCTGTCCAGCCCCTGCAGGAACGGAGGGACGTGTGTGGACTACCAGGGAGGATATGACTGCCAGGTAAAAAGAAAGAAAAGAAAAGAAAAACACTTTATACAGTTATGTGCCATTCGTGTTATCAGATCTCCATCAGTGTATTTAAATAATACTGAAACAACTCGTGTAGCTTTCTGGGACAAAAACATAATGAGTTTGTTTTGATATGAATGTACGATGAGAGTCGTCTCTCTCTCTCTCTCTCTCTCTCTCTCTCTCTCTCTCTGTCTCTCTCTGTTTCTCTGTCTCTCTCTGTCGTTCTCTTTCTCTCTCGTTCTTTCTGTCTCTCTTTCTCACTCCGGCTCTCTCTCTCTCTCTCTGTTTCTCTGTCTCTCTGTCGTTCTCTTTCTCTTGTTCTTTCTGTCTGTCTCTCTCACTCGGGCTCTCTCTCTCTCTCTGCCTCTCTTTCTGTGTGTCACTCTCTCTCTCTCTCTCTCTCTCTCTCTCTCTCTCTCTCTTTCTGTTTCTTTGTCTCTTTCTATCACATGCACTCTCTGTCACTCACTTGGGCTCTCTCTGTCTCTCTTTCTATCTGTCTGTCTCTCTCTCTCTCTCGGGCTCTCTCTCTCTCACTCACACACTCTCTCTCTCTCTCTCGGGCTCTCTCACTCACTCTCTCTCTCGGGCTCTCTCTCTCTCACTCACTCTCTCTCTCGGGCTCTCTCTCTTTCGGACTCTCTCACTCCCACTCACTCTCTCTCTCTCTCTCTCTCTCACTCGGGCTCTCTCTCTCTCTCTCTCTCTCTCTCTCTCTCTCTCTCTCTCAGTGTAAGCCTGGGTATCAGGGAGTGAACTGTGAGTACGATGTGAATGAGTGTCAGTCGAACCCGTGTCGTCATGGAGGCACCTGCATCAACCTGGTGAACCACTTCTACTGCTCCTGCCCACCTGGAACCAAAGGTACCAGACACTCAGGTGTTTCAGAGGGCGATAGCCATGTAGA
>JAKKZN010000008.1:2001422-2011839 GCA_033441825.1 Pangasius elongatus
TTTTTTTTTTTTGCACTGTAAATTTTTAAAAAATTGCATTTCTGCCTATCAGGGCTACACGGGCTCGAACTGCGGTGAGATCGAGGGCAACGCCTGTGCGAACCTGCGCTGTCAGAACGGCGGACATTGCCAGACGTACCCCTCCGGCCGCCCGCAGTGCGTCTGCCCGTCCGGCTTCTCGGGCCCGCAGTGCGAAAACGAAAAGCCGTCCTGCTCGTGCCAGAACGGAGGCGTGTGCATGAAAGACCTGCACAAACCGTACTCGTTCTCTTGCCGCTGTCCGGTCGGCTACAGCGGCGAGCGCTGCCAGAACAGAGACGGCTCCACGTCCTGCCCTTATTTGGAGTGTCAGGATCGCCGCGGCGACAGGGTGTGTGACCCACAGTGTAAGACCGTGGAGTGCGACTGGGACGGAGGAGACTGCACGCTGCAGCGGCTCCGCCCGTGGGACAACTGCACGGCCTCTGTGCCGTGCTGGGAGTACTTCCATAACGGCCGCTGCGACCCCGAGTGCGACAACGCCGGCTGCCTCTTCGACAGCTTCGAGTGCCAGAAGAGCTCGCCGTCCACGCCCAGCGCGTGCAAGTACGTACCACAGCGCCACCCGGACGTGCTCGTTTTATACACGGAAATGTTGAGCCGTGCGTTCAAACAGTTTGAGCAGCAGATCAACTGCTAATAATTTCAACTGTTTTATTGTTGGAGTTTAATAAGTTCTGCCCTTGGGCTTCAGTTATAAATGAGTTTATAGATTAATCAGGTTGCCTTCTTTCAGGAATTACAGGAATGTGATTAATCATCTGAAGTAATACTGAAGTATTCCTGTAACCATTTTAGTTTTCTCAAGAGCGCTCTCATTGGCGCAACCAAAATATGGAACTGATAAAGCTTCATCTGTCTGTCTGTCGCTCTCGCCTCCTCCTTTCGCAGGTATGACCTGTACTGCCGCGACCACTACCAGAACGGCCACTGTAACGAGGGCTGTAACACCGAGGCGTGCGGCTGGGACGGTTTGGATTGCTCCATCGACAAGCCGCCTCAGCTGGCCGAGGGCACGCTGGTCATCGTGGTGCTGCTGCAGCCCACGGAGCTCCTGGGAGATATGAAGGGCTTCCTGCGCTCGCTGGGCATGCTGCTTCACACCAACCTGCGCCTCAAGTTCAACGAACAGCAGGAGCCCATGGTCTATCCGTATTACGGCGTCGAACACGACGACTCGCACGCCGGCACCTCCGCCGCGAAACGACTCGGCAAGAGGGAGCTGGGGAAGGAGGTTATCGGGTACGATCGCTGAAACGTTCACAGTTTAGCCAGAAAAGAGTTTCTGTTTGAATCTAATGAATAATGTTTTGCCGGTCCCGTCCAGGTCGAAGGTGCATCTGGAGATCGATAACCGTCAGTGCGCTCAGACGTCCAGTGACTGTTTCTCCAGCACCGACCTGGCCGCCTCGTACCTGGCGGCCGAGTCCCTCAAAGCCGAGCTGCATTATCCCGTCTTCTCCGTGGACAGTATGTCAGGTCTCGCTTTTATTACTCCACTAATCTCATATGTTTGTTTTTGTTTATTTTGTTTGTCTTATCGAGAGTAATGATCTCTAGAAGAATGTGTTTCTTTGTGTTTCAAAGACTACCTCAATTATATCATATAACAGCAGCATTAATCATGCAGCATCATACGCTATATATATATTGTACTAGATAAAACTGCTGATAAATGTAGATGTAGAGTTTTTATAAATATGTAATTCTTGTGATTTTTGTCTATTAACCCAATGCATTTTTTGCTATATATATATTAATATAATAATATTTTTAAGATTTAATAACGTGGTTATCTTGTGTATTTAGAGGTGACATTTAGTAAAGTAAATAAATAACTGTACAGATTGTTCTCACGTTAATATTCTCTCCTCCAGGCGTTCCACACCCCGAAGAGCCTGTTCATACGCTCCTCTACCTGGTCGCTGTGGCGGCCGCCATCATCCTGCTTATCCTGATTTTGGGCGTTTTGGTCGCCAAGCGTAAACGCAAGCACGGCGTCCTCTGGCTGCCGGACGGCTTCCTGGCCAAGAAGGACAGCAAACGGAGAGAGCCTGTAGGCCAGGATGACTTCGGCATGAAGTGAGCTGGGGACGGGTTTTTAATACGGTTACAGATTTTATTTATATGTTTATTTAAGATTATAGGTTCCAGGAATAGCAGGAATAGCTGATAACTCCAGTAGTATCCAACAGAGGAACCTTCTCAGGAGTGCATGAACTTTTACAGGAACGTTAGATGTGCTCCCGCTGGAGGAACCACTGCTGGTCCACGGTTTTTTTAGTTCCAGCTCATAAATGCGAGAACTTTTCTGCTGATTAGCAACTACGTGGGCGGAGCCTGATGTGCTGCCTTTTCTGATTGGTCACAGTATGAACTCCTTTCAGCTGAGTTTTAAATCAGAGTTAGCACAGCGCGGCAGACAGAGTGTAATATTTCTGACTTTTTTTTTTTAAATACCGGAGGACATCTTGTCCACTCTCATGCGCATTAATTGGAAAAAACCTGACATGAAGGTTGGTTTAGATAGCCGTGTTAACGTCAACGTCCTGTTTGTACTACAAAGCAAAATAATTACATAATAAAGATCATGTTCATAAAGATTAAAGTTCAGAATAAATCTGAACCGTGACATTTCTCCCTTCATTGCTTTTTTTTTCCTGCTGTTCTGTAGGAGCCTGCAGAAGTCGCAGATGGACGGCAGTGCAGGTCATCACTGGCCAGAGGAGGAGCTTCGGCCCAAGAAGCCAAGGGTGAGAGACACTCGCGCGCGCACACACACTTACACACTCATACACACTCACATGTCTGATACAGACACACAGCGATAACAGACCTCTATATAGAGTATTTAAGACATTATTTCTCTCTCTCTCTCTGTTGCTGTTTCTTTCTGTATCTCTCTCTCTCTCTCTCTCTCTCTCTCTCTGTTGCTGTTTCTTTCTGTATCTCTCTCTCTCTCTCTCTCTCTCTCTCTGTTGCTGTTTCTTTCTGTATCTCTCTCTCTCTCTGTTGCTGTCTCTCTCTCTCTCTCTCTGTCTCTCTGTTGCTCTCTCTGTCTCTCTGTTGCTGTCTCTCTCTCTCTGTTGCTGTTTCTTTCTCTCTTTCTCTCTCTCTCTCTTTCTCTCTCTGTCTCTCTGTTGCTGTTTCTTTCTCTTTTTCCCTCTCTCTCTCTCTCTCTCTGTCTCTCTCTCTCTCCCCCCCCCTCTCTCTCTGTGTTGCTGTTTCTTTCTCTCTCTCCCTCTGTCTCTCTCTCTCTCTCCCTCTCTCTGTTGCTATCTCTCTCTCTGTTGCTGTTTCTCTCTGTCTCTCTCTCCCTCTCTCTCTCTCTCTCTCTCTCTCTCTCTGTGTTGCTGTTTCTTTCTCTCTCTCTCCCTCTCTGTCTCTCTCTCTCTCTCTCTCTCTGTTGCTATCTCTCTCTCTGTTGCTGTTTCTCTCTGTCTCTCTCTCCCTCTCCCTCTCTCTCTCTCTCTCTCTCTCTCTCTCTCTCTCTCTCTCAGTTGGAAGATAAGCCGTTGTTGGGAGTGGACGGAGGAGTGGACCGCCGTGAGTGGACCCTGCAGCACCGTAAAGCTGCTGATATCACCCTCACCCCACCTCAGGCCGATATCGACATGGACTGCCTGGACGTTAACGTGAAAGGACCCGGTAAGCTGAGAGGAATTATTACCGTAACAGGAAACACCACAGAACAAAATAAAAACAGTGAAGTCTGAAAACAGTCTGATGATGAAAAAAATGGTGAAATATAAATATTTAAAAAATGTATATAACAGTAAAATATAGATATTAATACAAACAATGTGTGATAGTCTCGGCTGGCAGTTTAGTCTCCGACTAAAACAGTAATAAACAGAAAAATAAAAAGAATTACATTAAAAATAAACGTTTGTGATCTGACAGTTACCCGTCGGACCATAAACTTAAACTTAAAAAAAATAAAATAAATAAAATATTAAATAATTTGAGTGTGAAAACTTGTGACTGCATCAACTTTTTAAAAATAATACAGTTATGACATTTTAAAATCTGATATAGGATTAAACAGTCACTTTTTTCCTCTCTGTCAGATGGTTTCACTCCTCTGATGCTGGCGTCTCTGCGGGGCGGCAGCAGTCCTGAGTGTGTTAGCATCTTAGCCGAGGAGGAGGAGGAGAGCGGAGTCGATGAGCCCGGCACGAACATCATCAGCGACCTGATCGCTCAGGGCGCTACGCTCAACGCGCAGACAGAGCGCACGGGCGAGACGGCTCTTCACCTGGCCGCCCGCTACGCCCGCGCCGACGCCGCCAAGAGACTGCTGGACGCCGGCGCCGACCCCAACGCTCACGACAACATGGGCCGCACGCCGCTGCACGCGGCCATCGCCGCCGACGCGCAGGGAGTCTTCCAGGTTAGAGAAGGGCACAAAGAACACAAGTGAAGAACACTTTTTCATCACACACGCTTTTTTCATCACACACTGCTCCGTTTTAGATCCTAATACGTAATCGCGCCACGGAGCTGGACGCGAGGATGAACGATGGAACGACTCCTTTGATCCTGGCAGCCAGGTTGGCCGTGGAGGGCATGGTGGAGGAGCTGGTGCACTGCCACGCCGATGTAAACGCTGTGGATGACCACGGTAGGACACACACACACACACACACACACACACACACACACACACAGCCCTACTCGCTAGATATATCTTCTGAACAATGAATAATTTTATTGGATTATCTGTAAACTGATGGTGACGTGATTACCTGTACAGGTAAGTCCGCTCTGCACTGGGCTGCTGCCGTGAACAATGTGGAGGCCACGCTGGTGCTGCTGAAGAACGGCGCCAATCGAGACATGCAGGACAACAAGGTGAGCATCTGTGTGCCATTCAGTCTTAAACAAAAATCATACAAAAATCAGGTCTTTGTGCAATTCTTACATTGCTCTTTTGTTCAGGAGGAGACGCCGTTGTTCCTGGCGGCGCGTGAAGGCAGTTTCGAGGCGGCTCAGGTCCTCCTGGATCACTACTCCAACCGCGACATCACTGATCACCTGGACCGCTTGCCACGTGATACCGCTCAGGAACGCATGCACCACGACATCGTTCGCCTGCTCGACCAGTACAATCTGGTGCACAGCCCACACTCTGGATCGAACCATGTAGGAAACGGTGGGGGTGGACACCCCTCCATGGTCTGCACCGGTAACGGGGTCATGGGCATGCGAGCGGGACAGCAGAACAAGAAGAACCGGCGTGGCGGCGGCGGTGCCGCCAAACTCGGTGGCCCTAATGGTGCTGGGGGCGGAGTCAAAGATCTGAAGGAGATGAAGACAAAGCGGAGGAAGAAACCGGCCGGAGGAGAAGCGACAGGATTGGCTGCATCCAGTGGTAACATAGCAACCGTGACCGCTAACACTAACGGCACCAAGGGAGCAACGACAGCCGGGACGGCCGTTCTTTCAGAAAGCTCAGTCACAATGTCGCCGGTGGATTCGCTAGAATCGCCGCATTCGTACACGACGGATGCCGCAGGAGCTGCCAACATAGCGAAATCGCCTCCGCTGATGACCAGCCCCTCGACCCGCCCCCTCCTGCCCCCGGTCAGCCACATGCTAGGGCAGCAGCAGAGCTGGGTGGGCGTGCCTAAGCACGGCTATCCCGCCGCCCACGTTTTCGGCCACATGCTTCCCCACCAGATGGCGCCGACGCACTCGGGCCTGCCACAGCACCATCACGGCTCGGGGCTCCTCGGGCCTGTGAACGTCTCGGTGAGCCGAGAGCAGCTTCCATCGATCCTCACCTTCCAGATGATGGCCTCCAGAAACCAGGCACTTCTCAAACCAAACCAGCAGGGGGCCATGCAGGTGAGTCAAGCCCAGTCCCAGGGCCTTAACCACATGCACTGCAGCCAGGATATGATGTATCCCATGCAGGAGGCGGGGCTACAGCATGGCATCCCGCACCTCCACAGCCACGCCCATAACATCGCGGAGCCTCAGGTGAGGCAGGTGACGCCTTACCACCAGCAGCTACAGAGCCCTGTGGATAAATACCCGACGCCTCCTTCTCACCGCAGCTACGCCAGCGGCGCCGGGTCAGAGGTGGTCACGACTCCGGGTCAGGGCTCTGAGGTCACGACCCCGGGTCATGGAGCTCCGCCCTCTAGCGAGCACCCGTACCTGACGCCGTCACCCGAGTCACCCGATCCCTGGTCCTCCTCGTCTTCGCCTCACTCGCATTCAGACTGGTCCGACGTAACCACAAGCCCGCACGGCGCGCTGCACACGCACGCGCACCCTCACACACATGCACACACTCACGTTCCAGAGCAGGCTCCCCTGCTGCAGCCGCAGCCCTCGCAGCCAGTGCAGCCGCCGCCGCAGCAGCAAGCCTGCAGCAGTGTGTACGCGTAATAACACGGAGGAACTGCTTCTCTCTGCGTCTTAACCTGACTGTGGTGTCTATATGCAATTTAACTCCATAAAATGGAGCTTTATCAGCAAAAGTTTTCGCCTAGATCTTAAAGAGAGAGACACAATCTCTTTCTCTCTCTCTCTCACACACACACACACACTCTCTCTCTCACACACACACACACACACACACACTGCTGTCTTTTTTTTTTATATATACACTATGCAGATAGTCGCCTATGGTGTTCATATGCAATCGGTAACCGTCTTCTAGTCAGTGATCTTGAGAATAAAGCATGCTCGAGATGCTCAATCCGACTCGGGACTGACAGAAATCTCTTTGCATGTCCGACCTTTTGAACGTGGGACAGATATAAATATTCCAAATGTATTTATACGTAGACAATCCGTGTACGTGGATATAGGTTTATATAATCCCGATTCTTTAGACGCATGAGCTAAGTGTAAAAATGGCGCAAACGGAGGACTACTGATGAGTTTACGTCAGCGGATCAGCCATTTATCTGTGTCTGTGGACAATCAGAAGAAAGAAGGACACGTAGTGTTACAGCGTGGCGGCCATCTTGCCTCGACTTCTTTGTTGAACCTTGAAGGAAATCAGATCTCAAATAAAGTGCACCCACTCTGTTTTTTTTTTTCTAAAAATATTTGTTTCAAAAGCTTCTATATCGTTAAGGATGGACTTACTAACCATTGTGAATGTGTTTTTTTTTTAATGTACTGGGTCATGGTTACATTTGAGCTAAAACTGCCTTGTTATTGTTTTTATTGTTGTTGTTGTTTTATTGTTTTTGTTTTGTTCTACACCACTGTGCACGTATAGAGTCTGTTTAACGGTGACGCGACTCCTTCGTTTCAGTTACGGCGGTAATTCTTAGAGCTTCTGTTGTTGCCAGCATCTTCGTTTTATTTTGTAGGTTTTACAGCAGCCTTTTGGCTCGATTCTAGCCGTCTTGATGTCACGTGGGCGCTGATATAACCTCGCTGCGGTTTCTGATGGAGATGTTGCTTCGTTGTGATATTTTGAGTGACTTCTATGGCCTTGAGATTGTGATTCACTGTAGGAGAATGACTGCCTTGTGTATGAAATGACCGTGTGATGAGGATGAGGAGGATGATGATAGGTTTCAACACACATTTCAAAAATTCATCACTTACTGGGCTCTGTTGTGTGTGATATTCAGAGAAGGACATCCTGTGATTGCGTTTGTTCACACTAGCATGCGACAAATCCACGTGGTCGACTCCAGAAAATTCCGGCCGAATCCCAGATCAGCATCCCGTTCGTTCCCGTTTAACAGAGATTGGTGCATAGAAGTGAAAAAAAAAAAACTATCTACGGTTTAGTAGTTTTCTGCGTGTTATTACAACATTATACTGCATTTAACCCCTTAATGTGTTTGGGACTTAATCAAATCTAACACTAGATTCATTATTATATATAGTTCACTATTCTCGAAAGATTGTAGTGATACCTGCTGCACTAATCCCATAATTTACTCCCATAATGCACCACAGTGAGTTCCCTCGATGCCAGGAAATACCCAAACCCACCGAGTTGTTGTTCGGTTTAAACAACACTATGTGGTTACTATGGCAACGTCCCCTTAGACTTCTCCAAAGACTTTTCATGAAGGAAAGGAGTGAACAATTTTTTTTTTTTTTCTCAAGTCATGTTACATATTTTCCAATCTACGGAGTAGTGAGTCGTAAAGGAATGAAACACACTCGTGTCAGGCGGTTTTAGGAAAATAATCAACTCCAGGGTGGTGTGATGAAGCGGAGTCACTGTTACCACTCCGAAGGGGATTATCACACGGCGAAATGTTTTATTCCTCACACCTTTTTCTTAAAAAAAATCTTTTTATCGATGGATTTTTTTTTTTTTACGGTTAGGTTTGTTGTGGAACGTCCCTGAAAGTAAGTTAAAGCAGCTATAAACAGTTTCCTCACCTCCCTGTTTTTTTTTTTTTTTCCTTGGGTCTCGTGTTACCGAGGAACCACAAAGCGAAAAAAAACACAAACAATTCTGTTCTTAAGAAGTTTTTCGGGAAAAACTGTTACAAAGCGCTGACACCGGAGACTCCTTCCATCAGCGTTAAACATGGACGATCACACACTTTTTAAAAACTCGTTTATGCGGAGCGCTCGCCGTACGAGTCCCTTTGGACAAGCTGTTACTATGGAAACGATATTACGTTTTAATCCAACGAGCACCTTAAACCGTAAACCTGTGATCTGCGGCTGCGCTACAATGAGAGCTGCCGTTATAGACGATTAATCAGCACCTTCTTCTGACCAATCCCAATCCAGAATTCAAGACGAATAGACGAATCAGCATTTATGTTGATTATTGAATTTTTCTTAAAAAAAAAAAACGCTAGACAGGCCACGCCCACAAACCAAACCTGGAGTGACGTCGGCGATTTGTCTCTTGCTAGTGATGATCGCATTGCGACGGGAAAGCGGACGTCGTCTCGTGCCTGGTTTAAAACATCGTAAGATCTTCTCAGACATCTGAGCGAGAGCATGAAATCAGTGTTGCACTTCTTTTTAAACCAGTAATCTGCGATGTTTAAGTCAGATCCTGAATGGAGGGAAAGAGTTTAAATGTAAAATTAGCGCTAAAAGTAAACTGTCAGTGACGGTAAATAACGCGGTACAGTATTTCATTAGCGGAGGAGCGGATTACGACGGCCATCTTTGATTTGGTAAAAATTTTAGTCTTAGTTTTTTCGACGTGCCTTTTCTTTTTTTCTTTTTTTTTTTTTCTAGAGTATTGTACAGAATATTGTAACCATTGCTCACATATATAATTATATATATATATTTTTATTCTGCCGATTGTTTTTGTTTTATACTAATTTTTTTTTTAGCTCGGAAGTTGTACCTTTTTCATGTTTTAAATGTATTGTTGCATTTTTTTATTACTGTTTCTATCTATCTATCTATCTATCTGTCTATCCATCCATCCTGCACAGTGATTATAAAAACCCTGCCTTAAAATGTTTTAGTATTTTTATAAAATCTTAATTTTTCTTCTTTCGTTTTAAGCAGAGCTTTATAAACCTGATCGATGTTAGCATGTAGTTGTTAGACTTCGTAGCCATTTAGTGTCCTGAACACCAAATGACTGTTTTTTTTTTTATTTTAAATAAAATAACCAAAAGTATTTTTAGCCAAATCTCTCTTCCTGGTGATTCACACTGACTTTTATCTACAGCTTCTTTTTTTTTTTTTTTTTTTACAGGTTATTATAATCATCATTGTATCACACACTTACAGGAGCGTGCGTACACACGTACACACTCTGAACACTTCACATAAACACAGAATGTCATGTTATCACACTCCTCCTCTTTAAGGCACTTAAACCACTGTTTGATTTCTTTTTTCCCTCTCTCTCTCTCTCTCTCTCTCTCTCTCTCTCTCTCTCTCTGCTTCTTGAATGATGATTTTATCTGAACTCTGAGAGCAGCATGTGTCCCTGTGGGGTAAGCTTTGTTTTTTGTTTTTTTTCCTTTTATAAATGCTGTACATAGATTTTTTTAATGTGTTTTAATGTACTTTCCTTTCCTCTGTTCATCTAATACACTCCTACTCTGCTGTTGCTATATGAAGTTTGTAGCCTTTGTTCTTGTTCGTAGAAGGACAATTTTTTTGTGTATACAGAACAAAATTTGTGTAGCGCAAACCAAGCAAACATGCAGATGATGCCAATAAAGATGAAATACGCCATAAACTGTACAGATTTTTTTTTCTTCTGCTGGTGTGTTTTTGTGATGTTTCACCTTCTTCAGACGTGTCGAACAGGAACAGTAATGAAATAATTGTTTATAAAGCCAACCGAGTCATGGAGTAATAATTAAAAGAAAACAGATGATAATTGATTTTGGTAGGAAAAGTTTAGTTTTGAAGACGTTCTACATCTCATTACCATAATCAACTCAAAAACTCA
>JAKKZN010000008.1:2025490-2039463 GCA_033441825.1 Pangasius elongatus
AAGTGTGAATATTTATAATATTTTCCCTGGTCTTTAGATTTTTATCTGGATTATATATATATATATATATATATATATATATATATATATATATATATATATATTTGTCAATTGACATGCCCTTATGATATACACATTTCTTTAATAAACCTTATAAACCCCACTAACTAGAAGCATCACACTGAATTTTTTAAAACTGTTTTTTACATGTTCATTCCTATCCCTAATTAGTCCAAAGACTAGATTTTTCGTGTTGCTGTTGTTGTTGTACTAAGTATGCAAATCTGTGCATATTTAATTAGTTGAAGCCTTATTTGCATAAAAATGACAAAGTTCCATTATAATATACTATCTTTTAAAATAAAAAATATCATTAACACTCAGCAATGAATTGTGATGTCTATTGTTTAAAAAAAAAGACCTTATTCACTATTGTGCCTCAACTAGTCGATCAGTTATTAAGTCACCTTATCTGTTCTTGCTATAATTCTGCATTAACTCTGTCTTTCTATTTGTTTTCATTGAAATATCAATATATTCTTCATATTTGTGGAGGATCAATAACCTTTTTGGATATTTTAACTGTTCTCAGTACTTGTGATCCTCAGTATTGGAAAATAGTTTCAAGCAAGTACATGAGAATGCAAGAACATGCAAAAATATCAAGCAGGTACTTGATATTGCAAAAAGGCATATTAAGAAGCTTCCTTACATTTGTTTCGTCTGTCCTCACACATTTGATATTGAGGAAAAACTGAGTGTGAACAAATCATAATACATTGGTGTTTTCTGGTGGTTGATAGAATAAAAGTTAATATTAGTGTAACAAATCAGCTCGGGTTACTGTCTGTGCTGAGTTTCTGTGCAAGTTCTCCCAGTGTATGAGTGGGTTTCCTCTGGGTTCTCTGGTTTCCTCCCACCTCCAAAAAAATGTGTAGGACTGGGTACACTAAATTGCCCCTAGGTGTGAATATGTGTGTGACTGTGTGTGCATAGTGCCCTGTGATGGACTGGCCTACCATCCAGGTTGTATTCCTTGAGGTTAGTGTTCCTGGGATAGGCTTCGGATCCATCATGACCCTGACCAGGATAAAACGGTTGGATATTGAGAGTGAATGAAACAATTGTGGCCTAGAAGCAGGTAGACCTACATGCCAGAGTTCAAAACTATGGGTAGATATAGTTGGACTAGGACCTATAAATAGGAAAACACTGAAAACATTTGGCTTGGAATTACTTCATTACATGCATTACAATACATTACATAATCAAATGATAGCCACCAAACTGGAAGAGGGGGAACTACTTTTTTACAGAATATAACAGCCAGTCGAATGTTGGTTACTTGTTTATTCAGCATGTACACATACATTTCAGCTTTTTTGGTGTTTAAGGATTCATATAGCTGTGCTGTGTAGTCAGCACTATTTTTAACCAGGTGCAAATACATTCTGATTTGTATTTGTTTAAATATATTTTAATCTACTTGACTTTTCTCTTCCTGTTAATGATAGATTTATTTTATTTTGTTTTACTTTTTATGTTTTTTAAATTGTCATTTTTAATCTTTTATATTAATGTTATCCTATCTATATACAGTTTTGGTTTAATATTTAATGAGAAAAACTAAACCTGACTTTTTAACCTTTTGTTAAAAAAAATGTTTTTCATTAAGACAATGAGCAGAAGCTATAAACTATAGAGACAGCTTGACAGTGTCATCTGGAAAATGACCAAATGTTAATACAGCAGCAGTAAAAACCTTGTGATATAAACACAACCACCAGGAGTGGTGAGATACACTATGATACCTTGTTGTGTGAATGCTCATCACGAGAGAGTAGTTGCAATACATACTGCCATTATGTAGCCATTGATCTCTTTCTTTTTCTCACATCATACACAAAACTAAATGAACACAATATGTAGTTATCTGTTTAGCATCTTGTGACCATAGCAGAGTTATAGGTATCCTGTCCTTCAAAGCTAGGGATCTCCTCTCATCTGCTACCATAGGGAGCGTGCTTTCTTCTGCATTACAAGTTTTTTTTTTCATAGAATGCTCTCTAGAATCATTAGCTTTGTTGTTCTACGTTATCTATATTAACTTGCACAGGTTGGGTTTCTCCCGGTGTTTTCTAGCCAAGCTCTAGGAGTTCATTAGCAATGGTAGCTGTTCTAAAGATTGTGGCAGCCAAAATAGGTTTAGATGGTACAACGCAACCCACAACACCAAATGCACTTTTTCACCTTCTGCCACCTTTTGAGCTCACTGTGCCATAATGCAAAGATTTTATTAATAGCTCTCAACAGGCCCCAATTACTTGACTTCAAAGCAAAGAGAGAAGTAATATCTGTTGATGAATGCTAAACCATATTACCTCAGACTTTCAATTGCTAACTGAAAGTACTCAAGACTAGGTATCAAATTCTAATCTATATTACTTGAGGCTAGGTATCAAATGCTAAACAAAGTTTTTTTTTAACTACAATTTTAAGCTAAAAAATACATTTTTAGCTAACTTTACAAAACACTACCCTAGAGCAGGTAGCAAATGGTTACCTCAGACTTCATAGTGAATGCTAACCTAAATTACTTGAAACTAAGTAGCAAATGCTAACCTAAATAATGTCAGACTTTACATTACTTGAGACTAGGTAGCAAACGCTAACTTAAATTACCTCAGACTTGATAGCGAATGCTAACCTAAATTACTCAAGTCTATAGTATGTGGCAAATGCTAACCAAGATTACCTGAGGCTAGGTAGCAAATGCTAACCTAATTTACCTCAGACTCGATGAGGAATGCTAATCTAAATTACTTCAGAATTGATAGTGAATGCCAACATAAATAACACAAGACTACAGTAGATGGCAAACACTAACCAAGATTACTTGAGACTAGGTAACAAATGCTAATCTAAATAATGTCAGACTTTAAATTACTTGAGACTAGGTAGCAAACGCTAACTTAAATTACCTCAGGCTTGATAGTGAATGCTAACATAAATAACACAAGACTACAGTAGATGGCAAACACTAACCAAGATTACTTGAGGCTAGGTAGCAAATGCTAACCTAATTTACCTCAGACTTGATGAGAAATGCTAATCTAAATTACCTCAGACTTGATAGCGAATGCTAACCAAGATTACTTGAGGCTAGGTAGCAAATGCTAACCTAATTTACCTCAGACTTGATGAGAAATGCTAATCTAAATTACCTCAGACTTGATAGCGAATGCTAACCTAAATTACTTGAGGCTAGGTAGCAATTGCTAACATAAATTACTTGAGACTAGGTAACAAATGCTAATCTAAATAATGTCAGACTTTAAATTACTTGAGACTAGGTAGCAAACGCTAACTTAAATTACCTCAGACTTGATAGCAAATGCTAACTTAAATTACTTTTAGTCAAGTTACGTTTAAGCTAAAAGTACTGAAAATGTACAGTTATATGAGTCGTCTTGTCTGCCATTGATATTGTCACAATGAATTCTGTGTCTTTTCGTTTCTAACTGAGCAGCCATGATGCCTTCTTGATATGTGGATAGTGTTTAATTAATTTAAAAAAAAAAAAAAATCCATAAATGCTTTGCTCAGTATTGAAATCGATTCTGGGTAATGGACCACGTTGTCAAGCAAGTACTAGCATGCACGTCAAGCAAGTACATTGAAAATGTCCTCAATTATTTTCCCTTGCACTCTTACCATTGTCTCTTCTGTAGAGTGAATAAAGCAGCTGACGGTGTTTTCCTCATTTTTAGTGCATTAACATGTTCAGGCTGAGATCAGAGAGCCTTGAACAGCTCTGATTACTCCCACAGCACACAGTTTGATTAGTGCTGTCCAACAACACAGCAGGATATTGGACTTGCTTCATCAGTTTGTGTATCAGAGGTGGTTAAGACGTGTGTGTCAATGTGTGCATGTTGTAGAAAGTTAGTGAACAATAAGTGAGATTGATTGAGTCTAATGGGAAGTCGGCATATATTGGCATAGTGTGGTGTGGGATAGGTGTCTGCATGTGGGTGGTGTTTTTGTCTCTAACTGTGAAGTCTGTGTGTGAGTGTATTATGAAAGGCACACAGACAGATTGTGTGTGCATGTATTCCACATAGACTACCTACGTCGTCCTCCTTAACACCTGCCCGTGTCCTAATTGGCCAGATGTGTGGGTTATATCATGCCCCACTAGCCTCATGCAGCATATTTATTTTATATTAAGCAATTTATCTCTGTGCAACACAAATACAAAAAGGTAGCAACAAATTACAGTCACTTAAAGAGTGAGTATCTCTCTGAGATGGTGCAAATTACATCTCAGTACATGATGAATGATCCAACCTATGAAAGACACCATTACCACAAACAAGTCAATGCAATCCAATTCAGAGATGTTTTGATGCAAAAAGATATAATACAGTGATTCAGTGTTGAAGCAAACAGTTAAATCGCAATTAAAAGCTAAAAGACTGCAATTAATTCTGCTTGTGTTAGTTCATTTAAGTTAGCAATAATCTTAATTGAGCATACCTTTAACGAGTGTTTTCCTCAACCACGTCTTTTGAGTTCAGAATCACATGTTTTCATGATAGTAAGCAAAGCAAGACAAAGCAAGTTCATTTGAACTTCTGTACAATTTTATCCAAGTCTATTACATTCACAAAAGTAATTCAGTATGCGTTTAATAGACTTGGATAAAATTGTAAAGAAAATAAAGTAAATAAAAGAAAAGATAGAAGTAAAGGAATAAGTCAATGATTTAAAAAGTGTGGCAACTGAATTGAGTGCTTTAGTTAATGGCACAAACAGATGGTACACAGAGATTTTAGAGATGACTGAAAGACACAGCCAAACAGAGCAATGTATTTTACTTGGTCATATTAGCAATTATTTACCTGAGCTTTTCTTTAGAGCAGGGCAGCATGGTGGCATAGCAGGTAGAATTGCCACCTCAGGTTTCCTCCCACCTCCCAAAAATATTCTCGTGAACTGGTGATGTTAAATTGCTCCTGTGTGTGTGTGTGTGTGTGTGTGTGTGTGTGTGTGTGTGTGTAGGAATGGTTCCTGTCTCACTAATGAGCAGCACTGGGATTTGCTGTTTGTCTTCGTTCTCTCTCAGGTGAAAGAGCTTGAGCGCTGCCTTTTTTCCCTCTCACTCTCTTGAATCAGCACTGAAGCAACACACAAGTTCCTTTCTAGGAGTAATTATTCTACACAGACTCTCACGCCTGGGTGTTGAGGAACTGAATAAATACTGAACTCTGACCTCTGATAAAGTTGGAAGTTGTTTGCGCTGTGAGATATTTTACAACAACGAAGTGCTGGTAGGCAATCAGTTAACATTCAGCGCTTTTCCACCACAAAGTGTCTGGTTCTTAGGCTGCGAAATAAACCAAACGCTGCTCTTTTGGAGCTGAGAACTGGGGACCCCTGGGGCTTTGGGGCAGCGTAATCAGACCTGCCAACCCTGAAGAGGAATAATGAGTAATTCTGGGAAAGGGAATGCGGAGGGGAAGTAAAAACGCAGTACTAGTTACCAAAAAAAAAAAAAAAAAACATATTCCATTTTTATGTAGTCCTTTCACAGGTCTGTTGTCTAACTGTGAAGTGCTTCCACATGGCTGACATTTTTTTTCTTCCTCTTTCAGTGCGTCCCTGATAAATGATGTTAGCTATATACTTGTCTAAAGTTAGCTAAGTGAAACGTACATTGATAAATTTTGAATGAACTCATAATAATGAACTCAAAACGTTCTCCATTTTCCTTTACAGAAATCAGGGGTGCTACATCAGTACGTCTTTCTGGTGGGAAGCTGGTGGGAAGTTGCGAAGCGAGCTGCGAAGCGAGCACCGGCCAGAACGTTACTTATTGTGAGAGGGCGGAGGAAGGGGGCGGGGCTTCCAGGGGTGTCCGTTTATATTAGATCTGTGTAATTTTGTCACTATGGCAGCCATGCACGCTAACATAAAACTGAAAAATTGCAGAGATTCTAAAGAAAAGTAAAAAAAGTTTAAACTAAGAAAGAAACAACCATTTGACTGTGTGTATGTCAGTGCTGTATGAAAAATATGTCCTCAAAGCCAGATATAAAACTTTTATAGTACAATCTTTTATGGTGATTATGTTTACTTCGAAAACTCGCACAGTCAAGGACGTAACTGCTCAGCTCTCAAGCCGGTGGAAATGTGGACTGTCTTAAAAAGGTTTTGCTGGTTTTCCTGAACAGCACCCGAACAGTGTGGAAAAGGAGGATAGTGCTTTCCTCTCAGTTACAATACCATCATTTTTACTGAATGAAAGTGTAAAGTTTGGCCTAGATTTTTAAATGTCTCCATCTAACCCCATCCTGCATGCTTTCCATCACTGCTTCTCTTCAACTTATTATCATTTTAAACCAAGAAGGGAAGTGAAAGATTTGTTCTAATACAAATTGTTAAATTCTGTCATGAAGTTGTATCAACAGTGAGACCCAAACCTCAAAGCTCAACTCCTCAATCCTTTTTCTTAACAACTCCCAGATTAGGTATCACATTCCCGTTCTCTCATTGGTACTCCAGCTGTGAGCTGGTCTTAAGGCGGCTCGCCGGTCCATATGTTGCGTTTCAGTGCCTCATTGGCCCCGTCCGTCCAGTCAAAGGCAGTAGTGTGGAATTAAGGCAAGTGGTCCTGTCTGTGGTTCTACAAAGTTTGGCCCCAGAAAGCTGGAATGGTTGCCACACTAATATGGATACATTTGAAAGCTTTGTTTTCGGGATCGGAAAGTTTTGCATCTACATTACATTACATTTTAAACCCCATTCTCTCCCATTTTGGTCATTTGCCCATTCCTACCCACTAGCTAGCTCTTGACTATCATACAGCAGCTACCAACCAGGGAGGTTGAAGTCTAGCAAGTCTTCCAAGACATGTTAAGCCAGCCACCACATCTTTTCTAACTGCTGCTCATACTACATCACAGGCAGCTGAACACATGAAGGAAAGCGCTATCTACCCTCTTCTGCATTACTCTGATTCAGAGCCGAGAGAGAGTATGCCATCCCTAGCCCTTAGACCAGCACGACCAGTTCTGCTCTGTTGAGCTCCTGGCCACGAATGGCTGTTGCATCTGTGAAATTCAAACTTAGCCTCTCCTGATGAGAGGGCGAATGCTGTTCTGTTGTGCCACTGAAAAATGCCTGCACATTCTACCTGAGCCAGGAGGATTAGCACAAATTCCCATTCGCCTCTTTCAGCAGGACCTACCATGCCCTGGTTCAGTTATCCATCATATCGCCAATAGTAACACACTAAACCCACTTTTTCTATTTTCAAAATGGTGCCAATATCAGCACTCTAATGTCAGACAATTTCTTGCCTTTGTGCATGTGAGTGGAAAATGCACTATATGCCCAAATATATGTACACCCCTGACCATCACACTCGTACAATGGTTCTTCTCCAAACTGTTGCCACAAAGTTGGAAGCACACAATAGTATAGAACGTCTTTGTATGCTGTAGAATTACAATTTTCCCTTCACTGTAACTAAGAGGCCCAAACCTGTTCCAGCATGACGATGCCCCTGTGCACAAATCGAGCTCCATGAAGACATGGTGTGTGAAGGTTGGAGTGGAAGAACTCGAGTGTCCTGCACAGAGCCCTGACCTCAACCACACTGAACACCTTTGGGATGAACTGGAACACCGACTGAACCCCAGACCTCCTCGACATCCCAACATCAGCACCTGATCTCACTAATGCTCTTGTAGCTGAATGAACACAAATCCCCACTGCCACGCCCCAACATCTAGTGGAAAGCTTCCCAGAAGGGTGGAGCTTATTATGACAGCAAACGCAGGGAATAAATCTGGAATGTGATGGTCAGGTGTCTACATACTTGTGGCCATATAGTGTATGTCAGATCCAATCTATTGCCAACCCAGAGGTTGAGACCAGTATCGGCTCTGATACAGGTATTTAGTAAAAGATTGGTAAATCACTAACGGTTGGTAACAACACTGTGATCAGCAGTTAATTCAAATTCCTTATTCCTGACATCACTTTGTTCAATTGTAAAATTGTGATCAAATCATACAGCACAACAGTGACATTCAAATGTGAAAATGGAATGATGGAAGGCCAAAACAGCAACAGAAACAACTTATACATTTTCAAATTGATCCATATTAGCGTGGACAAGGCCTTACAAATCAAGCTGGGGAGCACATTACATCACCAACAGAACTCTCAGCTGTCACATTCCTCTTGCCCTGCTTTAGATATATTTCCTGATAAGAGTTGAGTCAAAAATCAACCCAGTGGAAAGGAATATCCTCGATCCACACTTACTTTTTCCTGAACCAGCTACTTTGAGGGGATCACAACCAATGGTGTTCCCCTTCTGGGCCGCCACATGAGCACCTGGGCATCATTCGCATTGGGTTTGCCCATGGCGTTCTGGGGAATGGGTTCCATTTGGGTCAGGATTTTGGGCTGGTCCTGGTGAAGAGGCCCAACCAGCCTGGCCCTGGAGCCCAGAGGCATCATGGGATCAACAGTGATGTCCACTTTCATTCTCCACTTGATGGTTTGCAGCAGGATCTTCTCGCACGTGCCGACATTGAGTGCCACCAGCCACGTGGTGAAGCTCTGGTCACGAGTGATGTGCGTGAGCAGCGGCGTGTTGTTCTCGCTCACCGGCACTGCCCACGTCACACTTGGGTAGAAGTTGTCGTTCATGCTGACAATGAGGCGTGAAGGTTTGGATGTCGGGCCCGAGATGGTTACTGTCTCTGTGGTGTTGCCGTACCATGGGTAGCTCACACCGTCCGAGTCACTGATTGCACTCACCATGCCGTCCCTCAGCTCTGGGAGCTCCCAGCTCGACCTAAAGAGAAGCAGAGGTCAAAGATGAAAAGAGAAACTGGGAAGCTAGCCAGTGCATCCATTAATTTGCATTTTATTAACTTTATTATTTGGTAGCTGTAGTATTTCACCCAAAATCCCAAGTTGGGCTTGGGATCAAAATTGTGGAAGCAGGCTGGGGTCAAAAGGGCCCGAGAGTGGAACATTAGCAGCTATATAATCTACTCATTATTAGCATAGAAAGCTAAGAAAAGACTGCAATTCTGTAATTCATGAAGGACTTTAAGAATCATCGGCTACAAAGATGTTGTGGTAACACAAAAAGCAAGCTAGTTAAAATATCCTTAATATAAGGTATTAATTATAGCTAGCTAGATAGCGTTACACAGAGTATCACTGGAGTAGCTAAACATCATTATATTAAGAGCTAGCAAGATACGTAAAACAAGTCTATAACAGATTTGCTGTGTCCTGAGGTCATAGATAATGTTCCACCAGCAACATGTATGTGGAAGCTTTCAGGAAAATGAGAAAACTTCACATTGTCCAACTTGTAACTGGTCATGCATCATCTACTTGTTTACCAGATTGTAATTTTTAATCTAATATTAGCTAGCATTAGTATATAGCTGTGTTTATGTTAAATAAACGCCTGATATCTTCCTAATCTTCAATAGAACTGAAGCTAGTTGTGAAATTTATCAGCTGTAATTCATTATAAGATGAGATATAAGCCAAAATTTCTGTTTTGAGACTGTATGAGACTTGTATACACGTGTAGGCAGCTGCTTCACTTTTGGGTTTGCGCTGTTAGAAAGTCAACTTGAAAGTTTTTCCCCATTCGAAAGGTGGAAATGATGTTACCCATATGACATTAATTCATCATTAAACGTATGCCTTCTGATATCATGTGACTGTCTTACATGTGCCAGATTTATAAAGACTGGAAAAAAAATGCTAAAATCTTTTTTTTTATAACTGAAAACAATTGAGGAACTGTTTGCTAAATCTAGCAAGCTAGCTAACTAGCATTAGAACGTGAACCCCATGAACTCCACTGGAGCATGTTAGCTAAACATAAATAGCTAGCTAACTAATAGCACAATAAAGTTTTAGGTATTAAATACTGCTAGGTAGCTATTTGCTTGGTAGTTAACTTAGTAGAAACATAATATTACACAGGATTTCATTACGCCGCAGAGATTTGAGTGAAGTAAGTGAACATTACCCAGCGCAGCACCATAACTTCCATGGCTTCCTGAAGGGTCCTTATACTACCATAGCCTGTTGGTCTATTATAGGACGCTACGCAGTTGATACCATTTTGTTTGTGTGTGTTGCAGCAATATATAATATATAATTTAAAAAAAAAAAAAACTATTCAGTATTTTCAGGTTCAACAATGCTAGTTAATTTAATTTCTAATTTATTTCAGTTTTTGCATCCACTCCTGATGTTACCGCTAACGACATTACAAGCCTAAAGAGATATCCTCTGAGATCAGTTTTTATTTATTTATTTTTTTAAAGACATTAAGCAATTTATCTCTTGCTTTGTAAATCACATTTCTGGCTTAAGCTGTCGAAATCTTCGTCGTCATGGCAGGTTAGAGTTGTTAGAGTTGTTAGCGTTGTTAGCGATGTTAGCGATGTTGCTACCGCTTTAATGCAGTCACTGATGTGTAAAGTCCCCATGAGTAATTCATAGCAGTGGAGTAATTAGTTAGTAATGAGTGTGTGTGTTATCATAGGCCAGCTGTGTGTGTGTGTGTCTTAAAAGATTCAGTATCAGAGCACATTTTTTAAGCAGGAAGTGTCACTTGGCGCAAAGTTCTGCCATCTCGTCATCAAATCTGCTCCATCTGTCACCCACACAACCTCCACAGGACTTCACTCCTACACACACTCACACACACACACACCTCCCCGCAGAAACACACGCGTCCCCGACACACACACACACACACCTCCACATGAACAGACCCTGCGTGGAGGAACCCAATCAGGCAGTCAGGGGTGTAGGAGGGTGTGAGAAGATTTCTCTAGCTCGTGTTCTCTCCGTCTCTGCTTCTCTCTGACTGACCCGTCTGCGTACGAGTGAAAGGATTCTGTCATTCTCATTATTTATCCCTGCTGAAGTGCTCGGAAAAGGTGTGAACGCTTTGATTCGGGTTTCTGAATGAAAAAGCTGCTGCTGAGCTTTTTCTGTAGCTGCTAACTAGCTCGCTAGCTTCTTGTCTTTAGCTAACAGTGACTAACAGCCCCTTATTATAAGGCTAGTTCACTTATTGAATAGCAAATAGCTATTAAGCTAATCAGTTAGCTTACTGTTGAATAAATGAGGATTAAAACATGACAGAGCGTGGCGTTATAGGAAAATAATCCACAACAGGCTGCAGGATTTCGATACTTCCTCCGAAGTTGATTATTTTCCATTAGCAGTGCATCCCAAAGGCTTTTATTCCTCTTGTACCAGAGCAAATTGCTAATGATTATCCATTATTAATGTAATGGATTATTATTGTTATCTATTTATAGGTGCGTTTAATGTTGTGGAACGTTTGTGTTACAAGTTAGCTCCTGTTCTCACTTACGTTATAGCAGCTATAAACAGTTGTTCTCTCATTATTTTCCTCTTTAGAAGTTAATAAAAAAAAGCATAGACTCCTGAGGATGCTGGAAAACTTAATTACAGCTTTACCTCTGACACTGAAGACTCCTTCCATAAACGTAAATAAACGTCACCTCAGAGAAAACCTCACCATATCAATGATTACACTCGTTTTTAATCTGAGTATGTGGAGCGTCTGCTAACATATTAGAGCCAGCACATTAATACGAGCGCATTAGTATAAAAAAAAAAAAAAAGAGCATTCACCAGCGCTGTGGCACAAAAGTATATCTCAGTCTGGCAGAGAAGCAATGTGATGCCTGTTCACATCTGTTCACATCTGTTCAGAGTCTGGAGCTAGTCAAAAGTGGGGACGTAGCGTCACTTCGAAAACATAATCATTTCTTAATTAGAGCCATAAAATAATCATTAATGGTTAAAAGTTATTAAAACTCTTATCGCCAACTCTTATTGGTCATGGTGCTCGTTTATAAATGAGGAAATGTATGTAGCTAGATCTTTTAGAAATGACTGAAAATGGATGGGAGTGAAATTTTGGCTTGCTTTCACCAATCTCAAGACAATCAGGAGCTCTGTAGCGTTTCATCAACCGGCGTAACGTCAGCAGGTCACATGGTTATGCTCATGAACTTACATGCCAATGTCTCCATAGGTGTTGTAGAACTCCATCTGAGTGCAAGCCTGGATCCATCCTACCACCCAGGTCTCATGGCGAGGGATGGGCGGCATGACCACGCGGGCCGAGGCCTTGAAGTACGGCGTCCTGTAGCGCAGCACTATAGGCGAGTTCTCCTCGATGACCGTCGGGCACTGGTCAATAGTGGCCGACATGTCGCACACGGTGATGTTCTCGCGTTTGACACGCGACTTGCAGCTGAAGCTCTGGACGCAGCCCATGGTAGAGAGGCGCGCTTTGAGCTCGACCGGAGAATTCGCATCAGTGTGGGTTAGTTACAGTTGGAATGATCACAGGCACGAGGTTTCTCCTAGGACACGACTGTTCATAGTGGAAGATAATCACAAAGCAGCGTGAACAGCGGTGTGTAGAAGACCACTTCATTACCTTACATCTCGGAGCATTCCAACCCCTTGTAGCACTCAACTCAACTTCACACTGGTTTTCACAAAGCTCAGTTGGGTGGAAACAAACTCCACAGATGATCAGTGACAGCAGTGGTGTGTTTGGATCATCTCCAGAACCTCCTGGTTCCTCCTGCACTCTGTTCCTGTATGTTCGGTGCCACACTGCTGGACTTTTGATCAGAATCTTGATGTGTATATATATATTTAAAGATATTTTTCAAATGCTAATAATCCAAGATGAGAAGGTGTGTGTGTGTGTGTGTGTTGCAGGCAATGAAATGATTCTCAGCATTCACACAATCCAACCAATGCAAATCATTTTCATCCAGATGTGTGTGTGTATATATATATATCTTCAAAGCCTCCTTACATCATATTTTTTAAAGATGGCATTGCACATCACTGATCTCTGAGCGTGTTTTCTGGTCCACAGGAAAGGTGTCCCCCTTTTAATTTCAGCCCTCTTCCTTCTTTCTAGTCCGCGTTTTCATGTCACTAACCGGAGACCGCGGCACAAGGCGCTGCTTTGACGGTTTTGGGCTTCAGACCTGCAGTCGTGGCCGGTTTCATCTCCTCTGATGGCGGTGGAGCAGAAGACCGCAGCGGATTCACGGTGATGCCGTCGAGCCCCGTGTAACGATCCAGTTGCACGGTGGATTGGGGCGTGAAGAAAATAAAGCGCCCGTTATCATCATCATCATCATCATCATCATGGCATCATCATGCACCTACATAGAGCTTAGGAGCAACTTAAACACCTTGCATGCTGGGAAATAGGTGTGAAGACTGAAACAGAGCGTGATTCCTCTTCTTTCCTCTTATTAGCGCATATTTCCGTATCCGCCGGTGCTCGCGCGCTGTTCGGTAGTCCGTGGTGCTGAATGCGCGAGGAGGAGGAGGAGGAGGAGGAAGAGGAGGAGGGCCGTGTGTGTGTGTGTATGTGTGTGTGTGTGTGTGTGTGTGCGCGCTCCTCATCCTGTAGGCTGCAGTCAGATTGCAGCTTGATGTGTGTGACGTCCTCCAGATTGCCGGAAATCCATCATCAGCTGTGTAAATGACTACACAAACTAATTTGTTGTCAAATCTCAAGATGTTTAAAACATAATATTTCATCAGATTCCTCTGTGCGCCCGAGCCCACTTTATATTCCTCGCTTAATTGCTGCCATAGCAACAACCAGCAATGCTTACAGCCATGCCAACGATTAATGTCATGTACTGTCACTGCTGATCAAATGTCTCTTAGTTATTTGTTTGTTTGTTTTGCTTTTACAGTGCATATCATGTTTCTTTTAACCATCTTGATTTATAAATATTTAAAAAAATGGACAGCAACTGATTCAGAGTTTTATAGAAGAATAATCAAATGAGATTGAGAGTTCAGAAATCTTTCAGAAGGATTACTTC
>JAKKZN010000008.1:2058832-2068832 GCA_033441825.1 Pangasius elongatus
CTCACCACTGTCTCGTTCACCTTCCCCTTGATTCTCGCTGATATTTTTCCATCACACAGAACTCCCGACACCTTTCTATACGAAGAAGATGAACACAGTAGACTGAGTAAAAGTAAATACATATTAAGATGCTGGATTGGGTAACATTCTATAATTCTTAGTTATATAATTCTTATAATTTCTTAATGCAATAACAACAATTTAGAAAATCGTCAATCTCAGTTGTTTACACTTGTTCTTGCACTTTCTTTAGTGTCCACTAGATGGCAATCAAGACTAAGATCATTTCAGTCACTGCTCCTGTTCAAACAGCTGATTCCATCATTATCTATCTATCTATCCATAATCAATCTCAGTACACTTTAAGGGTATGTTTTTACCATGCTGTATGAACTGTACATCTGATAAACTGGTAATTTCACAGCCTTAAAACATTACTTTAACATTTTCTGTGAAATGAGAAACTGGAGTGATCATGCACAATCGTAGCAATGCAGTCATTTTTCTCATGTCTCAGACTTTCACTCTCAGAATGAAAGCGATGCTGAACTGTACCGTTCCTTCATGCTGGAGGTGAAGCCCTTAAAGCGTACACCTTTTACACCTTTACCTTTATGTAGGCCAACAGTAGCTTTTGCCTAGAAAGGTGCACATAATGTAACCTTAAAGTTTAACTTTATTAGGTTGTTATGTACCTTAGTGTACCTTTTGTCCATTCAAATAAAATGCCCACATGTCCAGGTGAAGCTACATATCACAAGGTACAGAAGATAATCGTCCCATCCCAGTGACCAGGATAGTTAAAGTTTACTCCCCTTTTTCTGAGATATTTTGAAGGTTGCGTTGATGGTTTTCCCTCCAAACTGATAAACAATATTGTACCGATACTCCAAATAACAACTGGATTATAATCTGAGGAAAAAGGCAAAGGCTGTGTGCAGACTGATCGAAAACCAGATAACAAAGATCTGTCAGAATATATATTTATTATTTTAGACTTGCATAGTGAAAAAAAGTGCAAAGAACAGTGAGTTAAAACTGATCAGTGTGCAGACGTTTCAGAGCACTCAGCTTTCTTCAATGCTCACCTAACAAACAGCAGTTCATCCCTTTTACACACACACACACACACACACACACAGCTGAAGATTGAGTCCATCTGAGCTCAGTTCCAGGAAATATAGTATAGAAGTACATCACAAAAACACAAACTACACAACAGAGTTACACAAAAGACCAAAGAAAACATGAACAATGCATCTCCTCATTCACGCCTTTGTGGTCTTTGCCTTGGATTGTGAACACTTTCTTGCTTCACGCACCTGAGGACTTATTTCTCTCATTTGACCCCAACTATTCCTCTTCCTTATAAACTGAGGAAAAACTCTCATTTTCATGCCTGAACTACTACTGTGGCCGCTGGGTGGCGCTGTCCTCACCGTGTAAACACACTTAACCTTCATCCGTCAGGAAATAAACTGCAATATATACTTTGGGTTTTTTTTTCAGAAAGAGAAAGAAAAAAAGTCAGAAAGAGCAACCAGAAACACCCAAATATTAAGACAAATCTGATTACATGATGCAAAATGTGCAGGACTCTTTTAAAAGGAGCAGACTTTGATGTGTCCTGGCACTGAGGCAGCTCCTCGCGCTGACTGGGCGCGTTTTAATGACCGGTTTGTCCTCAGGGTTGGCAGATTTTAGTTTCCAAAAGCTATAGAGCAATTTCACTATCCAGACATTTTAATAATGTGTTAATGTGAAATGCAGGAAGGACAGAATTAAAAAATAATCACATTTTATTTAAAAAGATTTAAGAAATCAACCAGCGAAGCTGTGCACCTAGTATGAGATACAAAAAAATAATTTTGAGGGTTAAAACAAAATCTGGCAACATTTTCAACTCCTACAAAGATTTGAGTTACTGCAGCTCTTGAGTTTATAGAGCTACAATATGACCTACATGCAGATAGTATGCTTTTTAAATAGATATATTTATATTGAATATTTATCCGAAAAATGCTTCTTCTTCTCCTCCTCTAGTGAAGTGGAAGTGTGTAGTGAGAGTAATTATTTAATCATACTCCTGGACAGAGAGAATTTTAGGCCCTGGTGCGAGATTTGTTGTGTGTCTACTGAACCTTTTGTTCCTGGCTCTGTATGGATCTCTTCTTTTTTTTGTCATGTTGCTAACTCGTGCTAAAACGCACCAAACCCGTCTTTTACTTTCTGTCCACTTCTCTTGCTGAATCTCTTTTCTTTGCACTGAACGCTCAGGGGAATTCTTGGATGCGGTTGTCAGGAAGAGTGATGTAATGAAGACGAAGAATTTTGTTTTGCGGTTTTTTTTTTCTTTTTCTTTTTGCGTCGGCCATGCTTGATTATTCATGGTTATGATTAGTCATGTGACAAACTGGAGCAGGTTGAAGGCGCGTGCGTGCGTGTGTGTGTGTGGACGGATGATGTTTTGAATTGTGATGCGTGTAGAAAAGCGCTGAGCGAAAAGTCGCCATATTATTAGCGACAAAATGACAAAGGTTTAAAGAATTTACAGGATTAATATTCTCATTCATTTTCTGAATAATTATAAATACAACCGTGAGATTTTAACGAGTGAAAAATGCCATTATTATTATTATTATTATTATTATTATTATTATTATTATATCCATTACAGTCCTATATAACTGATTATTAACAAGACGCAAATTAATTGATTAACCCCTATAACTCTAAGGAAACGTGGATGTTTCATCGTTTCAGCTCCATAACACTGATATTAGCTTATTCATGTTGCATTTCTATTTAACTGCTGTAGTCTTAGGGTTCAGAAATGGACAGGAATATTCATTAATAACTTAATTAATAAATAATTAGACCTATAAGGCTGCTAGACTTGATGCATTTTTATTTTTAATTTAATATTATATTCATTAATTCAGTGATGAATTAAATAATTCATCATTCCCAGCTTTACTGAAGTAATTGAAATATGTAAGTATTTATTTAGTGTATGATTTACTGAGTGAAATATGCTGATATGTAGGTTTTATTTTTATTTAAAGCTTATAGGCTGCTGTTTCTAAAAAACGTTTCTAAAGATGCTACAAAAATGCAATAACTGTCTGATCGCCTGAGTGAGTCTCAGTTGTTGTTTTTTTGTTGCAAAACGTAATAAATTTTTAAATTACTATCAGTTTATTCATTTAAATTAGCATTTTTAAGCAATATTAACATTTAATATCGGGTCTATTAAGATGCAGCTCACTGACAACCTGACAACGTTTCAATCATAAACAATTTTTTTCAAATTATAAAATGAATTAAATAAAAATAGTGATAGCCTAATAATGCAGTAAATAGGTTTTTAAATAAGATAACAATTAACAGGTAAGAATTTCCAACACAAAGTTTATGCACATTTATTCTGTTGATTGGTTTCATAGCAAATACAAACACACACAAGTTTTACATCTGAGAGTAAAACAGCGCTTTTAGTGCAGAATTCGGCGTCAGAGCGCGCGCACACACACACACACACACACACACCTCTACCTCCTCCCTTCTTCACTGCTCTCGGCTATAAACTTTGGTTTCTGACACGCCGGTCACGTGACCCGTGGGATAAATAGTTTTTGAGAAGCTTGAGGAGGGGGTAATAGACTCCGGAGCTTGTGCGGGGCGCACCGCGCTGCCTCCGTGCGTCATCATAAACACACACATTCTCTCTCTCTCTCTCTCTCTTTTTTTTTCAATTAAAAAAAAAATGAAGCCAGAAAGACGCGACAGTCCGGTCCGGACTGATTACTGATCTCAGCTTTGCGCGCTCACGGAAGCCCGTGTACGAGACCTGGACGCGGAAGGAGTGAGAGGACGGAGAGGAGGAGGAAGAGGAGGACAGCACGAACCCCGCAGCATGACTCTGGGGACGGACGTGTCGGAGAGCCCGGCGCTGTCCGACGACGTGGACATCGACGTGGTCGGTGGCGACGGCGTGAGAGACGGGAAATATCTGCGCCATCCTCGCGCTTTCCACCGGGACCACGACTCCGACGACCCTCTGTCGTCCCACGAGGTCGGGGAGGGCGCCGCCAGCGGGTCCGAGTGCCCGGATGACGACCGCGTCGGGGCTCGGGGCGAATCCGGAGCCGGCACGGACCCGTTAATCGGGGACAAACCGGTGAAAAACGCGCTCGTGAAGCCGCCGTATTCGTACATCGCGTTAATCACAATGGCCATCTTGCAGAGCCCGAAGAAACGGCTGACGCTGAGCGAGATCTGCGAGTTCATCAGCAACAGGTTCCCGTACTACCGCGAAAAGTTCCCAGCGTGGCAGAACTCCATCCGGCACAACCTATCGCTCAACGACTGCTTCGTCAAGATCCCACGCGAACCCGGTAATCCGGGAAAGGGCAACTACTGGACGCTGGACCCGGAGTCGGCCGACATGTTTGACAACGGCAGCTTTCTGCGCAGGCGGAAGCGCTTCAAGAGACACCAGAACAGCGACGTGGTTCTCCGCGACGCGGGCGGATTCCTGCCGGGATTTGGATACGGCCCTTACGGCTGTTACGGCCCTGGTGGCGCTGGCGGCTACGGACTGGCGCTGCAGAACTTCCACGCGTACCACCACCACCACCACCACCACCCGGCTGGGACGTTCCCTTTCCAGGGAGCGCCGTGTCCCCTTCCCGCCGTACCCTCTTCCATCTTCTCCTCGTCGCCGCACACCGTGCCGCCTTCTCTGCTGGGAGCAGATCTAAGGAAGCCCTTCTACCCGCAGCTCGGTCCCGCACTTGCGTCTCAAAAAACGGACACAACCGCGTCGCGCCGCCCGTCTTTCTCCATAGACAACATCATCGGCGCGACCAGCTCGCCGCCCTCGGCGCCCTACAGCGCGCAGTTACCGGCGGGTCAGGCGCAGATCTTAGCCATGCTCACCCCACCGTCCTCCAACCACTTGAACCTCTCTCCGGAAACGATCGCACCCAACTCGTGCACGGACTTCCTCCGGTAAAACGAGGACGACGAACTTTGAATTTTTTTTTTTTTTTTTTTTTGGTTTGAGAGTTTCTAGTCATTTTTCCCAGAACGGCAAGCGAGCCTGAACGCGCCGCGGCCCGTTTTTAAAATCCGACATTTGGCCAAGGTAGGAACTGACTTTTTGTGAGGCTAAATTTTTTTTTTTTTTTTTTTTGGGAAATTTGAGAGTAAACAAAAACAAACAAACAAAAACTTTAATTAAGTGCGTTATATTTATGAACTGTAAATATGTACTATATTGAGAAGCAACATCATGTGCAGGCAGAAATGAACATTTTAAAAAAAGAAAAAGAAAAGGTAGTCCGAGGTTAACCTTTGACCTTTGATCTCCAGTCCAGCTGTTTTTAAACAGGAAACCATTCAGTTAATTTGATCTCATTGTGAACAGTGGATTTTCCTGTCGGCGCGCTTACAGATTGTTATTGCTATTGTTATGGTTTATATATATATATATATTTTTTGTGAGTTTTGTGAAAAAAAGAAAGCACTGTTTAATAGTAGAGAGACCCAAAATATCGACTCAGGTGTACTTCTCCTTTTTTTTTTCTTTTTTCTTTTTGAAAAGCACATTGCCAGAGACAGTAGGGTTTCTGCCCGAACAGCGGTACATCAGTGTCAAGTACAGCTGTTTTTTTTTTGTTTTTTTAAACATTTTTTAATTATTTTTTATTTTTTGTCTTTAGACAAAAAAAGCATTGATGTGGCGTTGATGTAACTCGCATTACCTCTCCTCCTGTCTGACTGTGCACACGTTGTTTTCCTTCTTATTACATTGAAGATTATCTGTGAAGAGAATGTCGCTATGTTGTAAAAAAAAAAAAAAAAAAAAAAGAGAAAAAAAAGCAGATAAACACACGTCATGTTCATAGGTCATTTGGTTGTAATGACAAGAAAATAAATGTTGTGAATTTTAAAGCTGTTTTCCTTCGTTACATTTTTGGGCTGTCTAGGGACAGGGTTCAATTATTAGCTGGAAGAAAATTATGAACGAAGATAAATTTAAAGCGCGCACGCGCTCGCCTGCTTTAAAGAGTCTGCAGCAACAGGATGTGGGGTCTAATAACTTAACAACTGCGTGTTTTGTAAATAATTGAAATACATTTCAAAATGAATCCCACACTTTTTATGTGGGTCCTCGGATAGTTTTACAGGCTTCTTTTACTTTTTAAATCTAACAGATTTCCTGAGCACTGAAGACTTCACTCTGCGTTTAGACAGGTCTCTTGTTCCTTCACGTTTCCAGGCATTAAGGCTTATGATGGTGCATTAACTACAGGGTGAATAACGCTGTGAACAGCGGAAGTGTGGACCCATGGCAGGTCAGATATCAGCTCGCACAGGTGATGGAGGTCTGGAGGGGTGGATATGAGTGCGGCTTTATTTAAATCTGCTCGTTTAGATCATTACAATTATTATGGACTGAAACCCAGTAATGGATTCGGCAGGTTGTAGAAAAAAAGGCCACATGCAGACCTTCAGTGTTCTGGGAAAATATGTGTTAATGAATAAATATTTAGAAAATAATCTCGACTGACATTTTCAACAGAAGTCCCGCAAAACACGCAGCTCAATAAACCTGCTTAAAAAAACAAAACACGCATCTAAAGTAAAGATGTTTTCCAGTTTATTTGTTACTTACAAATATTTTAAAAATTAAAAATAAAAAAAAAACACACTTCACCACTGTTTGTAAAAAGTGTTGCATTTACACCTTCAGCTGCCTGTGAACAAATCTGGCGTTGAGGCTCAGTCTAGCATACACTAGAATTATTTAAAAAAAAAAAATATATATATATATATATATATATATATTTATAATGTATAACTTTTTTTTTCTTTGTCAAAGCAACCTGACAAAATCAGCCATGTAATGTTTATTTTTTAGGTTTGTGGTTTAAGTTATGAGTTTTAATGAGGTCATAAATAAATAAATAAAAAAGCCAAACAAGTTAGTTATTTTTTTCCAATTTTTAATTAATTAATTAATTTATTTATTTATTTTAAAATTTGCGCATTTCTTCTTTTTTTTTTTAAGGTCACACATGTAGTGATGAACACACTTACAATTGTGCAATTTTGGAATTAACACCTGCGACCTCCAGAGGTGAATGAGCACGCTTTTGGATTTTAAACTGAACTCAGTCTGTAATGCCAATATCAGATATTTTGCGTTTAATTAATTCCTAGTCTTTAATCAGTGTTTAGTCTTGGCGTGTTCAGCTGAACATTTAGTTGGATAGTAAATGATCTGTGCCAGTTTTTAACACTTTAATTAACATTGATCATTGATCTATTTATTTGTCATTGTTTATTAGAGGTGGAGAACCTGTCAGAGATCACCTCACACCGAGGCCCTGGTTTTGGAGCTCCTGAGCTGATATGATTTTCCTTTATTAAAAAAAAAAACACTTTGCTCGCTTTTAATTTAGGCTCATGTTCCTTAAAGTAACCTGTAGATCCGATGCATTGTATCAGGCCAAAATATGCAAAATAGCGCTCCTGAAATATGCGTAAAGATCAAATGGACCGCGCATGCGTGGCCTTATAATTGAGTTTCTCTGACATGACAAAAAAAGAGCTAAATGAAAGGAGAGCATCGGGGATTGAAAGCCTGTAATTGAATTTGAGGATCCTCCCGGGGATCCATTACGAATTTGTAGTAGCGCGTTCTGTTATGTGTCGCAAATTCTGTCCATTTCTTTATTTATATTTATCAGAAGTCTGTTTTTTGCGTGTGTGTGTTTTTGTTTTTGCTTGTTTGTTGGTGACGATTTTCTTGCGCTGTTGGACCTGAATAAAAGTAAGCACAATGTGAGCACACACACACACACACACACACACACACACACACACACACACACACACACCAGGGGGGAAAACCTCTTTGAAAAGACTTTCTTCTTTTTTTTTCTCTCTCTCTCTCCTCTCTCTCGCCTTCTCGTGTGTGTGTGTGTGTGTGTGTGTGTGTGTGTGTGTGTGTCGGTGAACATGAAGCTCAGCAGCAGCAGCAGCATGAAAAGCCCAGCCTGAGTCGGGTTCCTGCTGGACCCGAGCCGCACGCTTGGGTGGGAATGAAATCTGCTCGGGTCGAGCGTGAAATGGATTTGAGGATCTGCCTTTTTTGTATCTTGTGTGTGTTCCTCTTTTGTCTGCTCTAAATGTTCCCCCAAAACACGGCGGCTCCATGCGGGCTTTCTGACAAACCGCTTCATCATTTCAGAAGTTAACAGAAGGCGCTAAACTCTGTTTATTTTTATTTTTTATGGGCGAACCAATAAACACAGCTTTCACTTAAAATGTGTTTATTTTAACACAAAAATGTGCATTAAAAAGAAGGTTACCATTAACAAAGAAAGAAAGAAAGAAAGAACCCGACCAAAGTCTAGCAGCAGGCTCGTTTCAGGCGCGTATTTTTCTATTTATTCATTTTATTTATCAATAAATAAACCTCTGCAAAATACTTCATAAACAAATATTTCTGTTTTTATATTTAAATATTATTTTGTCACATTACCTACTAAATTTATTATTGTTTTTTCCTGTCCCTGATTGGCCTATAGAAATGATTAGATTATATTTATGCAGTGTTTTATTTTACCATTATATTTCATATTTTATTTCTAAATATATCTTCTACATGCATGTATGTTTATTTATATATTTGCGTTTTAAAACTGTTTTCTCCAATAGGCCAAAAAGAACGTTTTGTGAACAGATTTGAAATAAATAAATAAATAAGTCTGAATTATTATTATTATTATTATTATTATTATTATTATTATGAAGTGGTCATTACATTTTAAATTAGTTTGACACTCAGCAGGGGTCATGCGCATATGTAGACCCTCTCCCCTTTCTCTCTCTCTCTCTCTCTCTCTCTCTCTCTCTCTCTCTCTCACCCACACACACGCGCACACACACACACACACACACACACACACACACACACACACACACACACACAGAGTAACACTAAACTCTGTGCAGGTTAAAGAGGTCAGCGGAAAATTACACAACTGCGTGTACTTTTGGTCTTTCCTGACCACAAATTTGGATACACACACACACACACACACACACAGAGACAGGCAGAGTTATGTTTTTAATATAGCCTATATTATGATTTGTTATTAAAGCCTAAAAATTGCACAATATGCAGTATAAAAAATAAAAGTGTAAGGAATCACGCAGTCTACACAGTGAGCAGAAGAAATACGATTTTCTGCGTGCTTGTGTTTGCAGTGGCAGTGATTCCCGACCACACACACACACACACACACACACACACACACACACACACACACACACACGCTTTAAATGAGTTTCCCAGCATTCAAGTATCGCATTGCTAAATATCCATGCTGTTTTATTAAAGACTTGAAGCAATTAAAAATCCTTTCCGACGCTGTCGCTGCTCCGGACAGAAACTGTTCTCGGCTCTTTCCGTCTCTTTTATTTTGATTTTAATCCTGGTTTTAATGCTCAGGCTGACCTCAGCTCACCTCAGCTCACCTCAGCTCACCTGCCATTCCTCCATCACACAGCTTTATAACCCGATGCTTAAACTAGCAGTTGTGGTGCAGCACTTCTTAAAAATAGAAAGGAAGAAAAAAAAAGATGAAGTGACTGAAAGAAGGGATAATTAGAGGGACAGTCAGTTTGTTACTCCGCCATTTAACACCGTCGATTTTATTGGATGCGATTTGTCATGGAAGAAAAAGGCCCAAGAAGGAGAAGTCTGTGCTAAGATGAGGATCTGCGGTGGTGATTTAGTGCCGCGTGTGGCGGAGCACATGGAGGAGCACATGGCCGCCTTCCGCGACCGAGCCGCCGGCGTTAAATCGCGGGTTAACAAGCTGTACATCTCTCTAATTATCCCTTCTTTCAGCTTTCATTTCTCCCCCCCATGTGGGGAGTCAGTAACACCACTGAGCAGGCAGGACCACACACAATCCCG
>JAKKZN010000008.1:2071332-2073190 GCA_033441825.1 Pangasius elongatus
ATATATTGGGTGTTGAAATAAACAGATGAGCCTCATTGTGCAGGAATGCGGTGCCTGATGTACGGCTATAATAAATTAAGGCGCGCGCTCCCCACGCACCGCCCCGCACTGTTTATCCAGCGCGCGGAGGAATCTGTGACTTAATTAATTTAGGATGTGTAAATAAAGCGCAGATAGAGCACTCCCCTCTTCTCTGGAAACAAAATATTAACTTTGGAGGTGTTCGCTTCATCTACTTGGACACGCTCGGGCTCAGTGATGGACACCTGCTGCTCGACTCCCAACACACACACACACACACACACACACACACACACACACGTTTCTCTTACTATCCTCATAAGGACCTTCCACTGACATTATTATTAATGCAGCTAATTCATGCTAAATATAACCCTCACTTTAATCTCAGTAACCTCAAGGAACCAATTTTGGCTCTTTGAGTTTTTAAAATAAAAGCTGCAGTTTTAAAAATGTTGTTTTCTTGGTGGGGATCAGCCAAATGTCAGATATTCCTATCCTTGTGAGGACATCTGGTCACATTTGGGACATTGGACACACACGCGTGCGCACACACATACACACTGATATCTTCCATATTGCTGAAAAATAGCCTCCTAAATTAATCTTCTATTTGCACTTCAATAAATCTAGAAAGACTCATTATTGTAAACGTTTTGACACAATGGCGCGCGACACTCCTCTTTCCCCTCGTGACCTGAACCGGCATGGAAAAGACACTTCACGATAAGCTTTACGAGAGGCCGAGGGTTAAAACTTGTGACCTACAAGCCTGGTGGTGCATGTGATCGAGAGGGGCAGGTGCTGCTCGCCTGCAAGATTTAAACCACACATGCACAACAAAACTTAAAAAAAAAAAAAATTTCTCCTGTAATGGCTACTTATCCATCATGCCTTGTGCTTAGACAGGAAGAAGGGAGCTGAATGCCTAATTGGTTCCCTGTTGGACGAGCTGTGAATGGGTCAGGTTCTCTGGGTGGTTAATGGTTCCAGATTTCTGAAAACGTTTTGCTTGGGAAAATGTTCAGAAAGGGCAACCTTCTGTCATAGGGTTCTACACAGGGTTAAACCTGCATGTCAGAGGAAATAAAAAAACATGAACATAAAAAAACATTCTGGTTGCTTGTGTTTGTTCCACTGAAATTAATCATCAAACTACAGAATGATATTTGCCTCTTTCAATGGGTTCTGCTTGGAACTCTTTCTAAAAGAGAAACCTTCTGTTGTAGGGTTCTTCTTAGTTCCACATACGGTTCATAATTAATCTTGAATGTCAAAAAACAAAGAAAAAAATTAGTTTTCATGTGTTTTATTGCATTGAAACCTTTTTTTATTACTTTGGCAAGATCAACTAGTTTTTATTTCAGATATACTCTTGGTGGTTCCTCAGGGTTCTTCGCATAGTTTAAGGTTAGCTTCCTTAAATGGGTTCTACTAGGAACTAAAATCATAAAAGTAATAACTGTTCTGGTTGCATGAGTTTATTCCGTCGGAACCAACAGGAAATGTGACCAGTTTTTATTTCACATCCTACAAAGTGATGAACAGACTACTCGATGGTGCCTAAAAAGCATATCTTCATTAAGGATATCTTCTCTAAATAGAACATTTAGGTTCCTCCAAAGTGACAGAACCTTTTATGGTGCTTGATGGAACTTACATTCTAAGAGTGTAGGAGGTAGAAGCCATTATTTGTGGAATAAATAAGAAAAATACATCAAAAATGGCTTCCATATTGGACATAGTGCACTACGTAGGGTGTAGGGTGTAGGGTGTATGAACTATGATTGTTTTGCTATGTACTGTATATAGGAAATGAGAAGATGTATGTGTATGT
>JAKKZN010000008.1:2075440-2087863 GCA_033441825.1 Pangasius elongatus
TCTCACATTCCCACAAACAAATAATTAGAAACTGAAACATTACTCACGTGAACACACAGCTTATGTCACAGGTTAGGCCGACAGCAGAGCATTATGTAAAGAGTTCCTAACAAGCTTGGGACAACTGACAGTAGTATCAGGATATCTATCGTGATGGCTATCAAGTCGGACAATTTAAATGTCGATGGGAAAACATGGTGTCTGCAGCTTTAAGATCGACAAAAACAGTGTGTTGTATTTTGTTATATATGTGTTTCCTTTTCACCAGTTTTGTGTCCCATACAAACCTTAATTCGGAGCAGAGCAACAGAAAATCTTTCTCTGATGCATTATAGCTTTCTTTGTCCACGCTGCTGAACAGATAAAGACGTGAATGTCTTCACTCTCGAAACATGAAGAGAACATTAAATTAAGAAAATGACACATACTGCTTATCATTGACTTGACTATACAAGAATTCAATAAATAACATGTAAACATACTTATGTTTATTTACCCAGTCATTACTTCAGTTTTGCAGCATTTCTTACCTTGTTAATGGATAATTCATATAATTAATGCCCATAATAATTTTAAAAACTAAACATCAATGCTAGCGATTCCAACTACATTTGGCCACACCCCCCACAGGCGATAGTATCATCAATCAGCAATAGTTAGAGGGCATGACAGGACGATGGCATATTACCTACGATCTCACGCCTAGTTCTCATACTGCAGAGGACTTCGGCTGCTCGGTTTTCTCTGATGTGACGTGTGCCGCCATTTCCATCAAATGCATTTTTAAAACAAGTGACACACTGAGTCACAAAGTGACATATCAGCCCACCTAATCGATAATGAAATTTGTTGCCAACTATATTTATTAGCATATGTTAACAATTTTGTTTAGTTGTTGCACACCTACGTAACACACAAAAATTTGTTTTTGCCTCAGAGTGGTCACGGACTTTTCTCTTTAACTTTCCATCTTCAGTAAAAGTCAGCACACTTCTCCACTCCCACATAATAATAATGTGACTTTAGGCACCAACATGTCTCAGTGGACTCAGCTCAATTAAATAACACTGCATGAGTCATTATTGGGGATTCCCAATAAGCTTTCTCTACCTACTTTCTCACCGTTTCCTTAGCCTAAACAGTCTGCCTGCCCTCTGACTAAGCAACTGCTGACACAGGCACGCACAGAGTAATGGACAAGTGTGGACAAGCTAGGGTACCTTGAGATACAAGATACAGATGTACAGGTCTTAAAAATCTGCTACAAATGTGTGCTGATGTTTTTTCCCCACAGAATAAGAAGCTTCACTGACTGCCTCAAGCTTCGAGGTCAGCTTTACTTCCACTAAAATGCAAAAACCCTTAGGAAATTCAAATGTGAATGTATTATGCTGCAGAATGTGGGAAACTGTTATTGTAGATTGCACCAATTCCTTCTATTGTTTTAGAACCTATTTAACTGGTGATGGTGTTACTGTACTAAATCTCCACCCACGCGTCATATCACCGTAATTTCACCCCTTAATGCCATTCTTTGTTAGGGTAAACTACTGGCTACAAAAAAAAGGAACACAGAAGTGAAGAGTAGGTTTCACAAGAGATTAAACTGAATGGTCTGAATGTACCAGCATGTCCAATAAAACCTACTCAGAGTCATCGAGCTTGCGCACGACTGTTCATAAATCGCTCAGATTGTTAAATCATGCAGTACAAAGTTATGAAACAAGCAGGTGGAGCGCCTAGTTGTTTACCATGCTGATAAACACAACTCCCTGCCAACAGAAAAAAACACAGATAATGGTTCTAGCGAAGACGGAATATCAACAAATGATGAATAACTGTATACAGCAGCACAGAATTATATGTAGTAATGTACTAACACAGTAATTAAATACATATTCCGCTTGTCTGTGTTCGGTGTCTTTTTCTGAACCGCATGACAACATGATGACTAAAATAACATTTTCTTGAATTATAACAGTCGTATTCCCATTTCATCAGCTCAAGCCAAAAGCTCCAGGAAACATATTTACAATGCGTTCATTTCTGTGGCTTAGGAGATAAAGCAACCCAGATTAGAACATGACGAGGCTCTTGTTCTGGCTGGTTTGCGCTCTTGACCTGCTGCAGTTTCAGTAAGGAACTGAATACAGTTAATTACAACCAATAACGCCATGCAGTCATGCTTTTAAGCTAAGGCTCAAACAACTAATCAACAAAATCGGTAAAATTCTAAAAAAAGATATCTGGCAACTAATTTCATTAGCAATTAGTTGGACTGTTCTGAAGCTGTGGCACGCCATGTTACTTCATTTAGACTAAGAGACATTTGATGGAAATGACGGAGTATGTTACAGCAGTGAAAACCTCCTCTAAACTTTGGGAACTTCACCGTTTGGCCTCACAGCTTAGGCACAATGCATCAAATTATGCAGATACAGCTTCAGTTAATATTAACGTCACACATCAGAATGAAGAAAAAGTGTGATCTCTGTGACTTTAACCGTGGCATGGTTGTTGGTACCAGATGGGCTGGTTTGAGTATTTCAGAAACTGCTGATCTCCTGAGATTTTCACACACAACAGTCTCTATAATTTACACCGACTGGTGAGAAAAACAAGAGAGCATCCTGTGAGCAGAGGGTCAGCAGGCTGAAACACTTTTGACGAGAGAGAATGACCAGACTGGTTTGAGCTGACAGGAAGTCTATAGTAACTCAATGTAATCTTCTCCCACCCACCTCAAGGTTCGATGTTTTGTGCATGCTGAGATGCTTTTCTGCTCACCGTGGTTGTAAAGAGTGATTATATGAGTTACTACATTCTTCCTGGCAGCTCGAACCAATTTGGCCATTTTCCTCTGACCTCTCTCTCCTCAAGATAAGGCGTTTCCACCCACAGAACTGTCGCTTTCTCAATATTTTTGTTTGTTTGTTTTTTCACACCATTCTGTGTAAACTCTAGACACTGTTGTGTGTGAAAATCCCTGGAGATCAGCAGTTTCTGAAATAACAAACCAGCCTATCTGGTACCAACAACCATGCCACGGATAAAGTCACAGAGATCACACTTTTTCTTCATTCTGGTGTTTCATGTGAACATTAACTGAAGCTCTTGACCTGTATCTGCATGGTTTTTTTTTGCACTGAGCTGCTGCCACATGATTGGCTGTTTAGATAACTGCATGAGTGTGCAGTTGTACATGTGTTCCTAATAAAGTGGAGGGTGAGTGTAATTGTGTAGTAGTATTAGTTGATTGAAATGCTGCAAAGAAATATTTGTAAGAGAATATTTTGAGTATCTAATACAGTTTTTTTTAATAATCCAACTAATCAATTAATTAAAAGAAAAAATCAATACATTAATCAATTATGAAAATAATCATTAGTCCCAGTGCTGGTTACTCTTGTTTACCATGGCAGCATGCCTGTGCCTCACAGTCACATGTGAGATTGCATGTGAGAGTACAAGTAACGATTTCAAGATTTTAAGTCTGTGCACAGTGTACTACATAAACAAGAGCGTTAATGCCAGCATAGTTTTTTTTTTTACTGATCACCAGCTTAGTGAAGCAGCAGATCTGGTTATGATTTTGCTACTAAAAGATCACAGCCTTATTCTTGCTCCTGAACTTCTCGGTAAGCTCGTGACTGGAACGCATTAAGTTGTGTATTCTGTTTCTAGCTAGGTATACCTGTATGGTGCATGATTGTGTGATTCCACACAATATTTGCTAATCATTATTAGTACATTTATATTGCACAACACTGATAACACAACAGCCTGCAATCACTAACAAACTTTTTTTTAACAAATAGTCAAAAATATAAATTTCAATCTTCCTATAAAGAAACAGTGTACATACAGTCCGAAAGTACAATTTTTACTACATGGAAATTAATTAGCACGCAAAAAAAAAAAAAAAGTTAAGCAAGTGGAGGCTCTCTCACCGCCACCTTCAACCACGCTTGATGACTAACAAAATTGACGGTGAGATACTGAGTGTTTCTGGAGTTACGCTGTGCACGTTTGAGCCGAGGTCATATATTCATATCTGATATATATGAGTGGTAGGCTCATATTTGTATATGCTTTTCACATTCTCTATCAGTCTGACATAGCAAGAATTTCAGCACTGAACAGCCCTGCATTAGTAAAACATTCCCAGAAAATGCCTGTCATACAACTTGCACAAATACCACCCTCTTTGAAATAATTTTTTTTTTCTTCCACAGCTGTTCAAAAAAGAAATAATGTATAGGAAGGAAAATCACCAACACACCATTTTTCCCCACTAACTAGCTACTACTGTAGTACTAGACCCATCTCAAGGTCATGATATAGTCAGGTCCAGAAGTATTTGGACAGTGACAGTTTTTGTGATTTTACCTTTATACACCACCACAATGGATTTGAAATAAAACAATCAAGATCGAAGTGTAGACTTTCAGCTTTTTTAAGAGGTTCCACAAAAATATGGCATTTATCATTTAGGAATTACAGCCATTTTAAGCAAAGTACCTCCATTTTCAGAGGCTCAAAGGTATTTGCACAATTGACTGACAAGAAGTTAATTGACCAGGTGCGGTCCNACTGGTGAGCTCAACAACATCGAAAGGCCTGGAAGACCACGGAAGACAACTAAAGTGGATGATCACAGAATCCTTTCTTTGGTGAAGGAAAAACCCCTTCACAACATCAACAGAAGTCAAGAACACTCTGGAGAAGGTCGGCATAACATTGTCAAAATCTACAATCAAGAGCCCCTGAAAATGGAGGTACTTTGCTGAAAATGGCTGTAATTCCTAATATAGATGCCATATCTCTTAAAATAAAGCTGAAAGTCTACACTTCCATCACATCTTCATTGTTTTATATAATATAATTGGACATATATATAGTATAGAGTCACTACTTATGGTGTATTTTTATTATAGTTCTTTTTTTTTTTATATAAACAGCCATTTAGGATTTAAATTCTCTTTTTAAGATATCAGATGTTCTAAAAAAAAAAATCTACATTTTATATCATTCATATATCCTTTAGTCACCTTGAGATATATTCGCTCACTTTTAACATACAGTTAGACAGAAGCTCTGAACTCAAACATCATTTTCTACCCTGAAATTGAAAGGCATGAAATGAGTTCAGTAGATCAGAGTTCAGAGATGCGAGTTGGGTTACAGTCGTTTCCCATTGAAATTAGCCTAAAAGTACATCATTACATCTATGTAGCTAGCTAACGTGCTAATGTGAATTTCACCTCATATCTTGGCGGTGTGTGAAATATAATTCGCAGTCTGTTGAAATGAAAACATCCACACGTTACAGCCGTCTGATTGAATCTTGAACATTTTCAGGCTTTAAGAAAAAAATCCTACAATCTATTCGGCTTTGCTCCTGTGCCACTTTCATGCTAACGGCCAGAGAATTTTCCACAGCTCTGAACACAAACACGCCCTGTCAGACATTTGAACAGCAATAAACAGTGACTTTCAGGCTACCGGAAAGCTGGAGTAACGTTCTGCTGAAATTTATGAAGTAACCGAAGCTATCTATTAGCTAATGTGCTAATGTGAAACACGCCTCATATCTTAGCAGGCTATAAAATATCTAAAATATAAAACCTGCAGTCTGTCTGAACAGAAATAACCGACTGAATAGCAAACGTCTTCATGCTGAGAGGTATGCTATCATTTCTGTAAAAAAAAAAAAAAAAGGAAAACGATCTTAAAACTATGTTCCCATCCCGGATTTATGCTAAGCTATCTGAGAAGAGAATTTTCCACAGGCAAAAAGGAAAACACATTAAAGAAGACATCTGTCAGAGACAAACATTTTGTCAACGTAGACATTTTATAGACATCTCTATAAAAACCGAGTCTTGTTTTTCGGGGAAAAAACCCCGAAAGGATTAAAAAAAAAAAAAAGTGGAAGCTTAGCACAAAGCAGGCAGAGTGAAAGCCGATCACAGGGAGGTCGCGAGGCCAAGCTTTTTAAGACTAACGTTTATTTAGAGAAGCGAGCGCGTGTCTGTGACGCTCGAGCACAGCGCTAATGTCTTTAGCAGAGTTCTCCCGGCTGCACACACACTAGCGCGAGTTACGTTTATTTGTCAAAACTAATAAAAATTATCAAAGATGAACATTTATCAGGTGCATTAAAATGACATTACTGATAAAATGAAATAGTTTTTATTTTAAATTCTGCAAAATGATGGATATGTTAAACCTCCAAAGGGTTCTTTGGTCTGTCCTAAAAGTTCTAGCAGGAACATCCACAACCTGATTTTATTTTACTTGAATAAAAATCATTTTATCATTATTGCTAAGGAGGTTTATTTTGTATGGTTCTACAAGGGTTCTTCGGTTCTGTCCCTATAATCAGGGAACCCTTTCATGTTCTTAACTCTCAGATAAAAGATTTCTTACGTTTTCTCGCATGGTAAATAGTTGTAGATATCAAAAGGGGTTCTACATATGTAGGGTTCCACATAGAACCTTTAAGGGTTCCTCAGAGGGACAAACCTAAGTCCTTTTAATGGTACTACATGGAACCTTCTCATAGGAAACCCTTCGGTTTAGAGCTCTACACAGAACCTTTAAGAGTTCACCGACTCAAGACCTCTTTATTGTAATAGGGGAACCGTTCTGCTTTAATGGGGGAACCGTAAAACATTCTTCTTTTATAGTAAATGGTTCTAGTTTTGAATAAAAAAAAATTGTAGGGTTATACATAGAACCATGTACAAAGAGTTCACCCAGAACAACAAACCAAAGACCTCTTAAAGGTCCCACATGGAACTGTTTCTGATATGAAACCCCTAAAAAACATTTTTGGACAGATAAATGGTTCTCAAAATGGGTTCTTCTTGGAACCTTTTCTAATAGGAAAACTTGCTGTACAGCTCTAGAACCTTTTATAAAGAGTTGACCCAGAGGGCAAACCAAGACCTCGTAAGGGTCCCACATGGAACCTTTTCTTATAGGAAGCCCCTTTGCTGTAGGGTTCTACATAGAACCTTTATGAGTTCACCAAACCTCTACAGTGAATCTTTTCTGATAGGAAATCATTAGCTGCAAGATTCCTCATAGAACCTTCTACAAAGATTTCCCCCTTTAGGGTTTCCACCGAAGAGTTTTCCCATTTATTTATTTTGGATACTCAATAGTTTTAATTTTCTACATGGAACACGTTCTGATAGGAACCTCTTCGTTGTAGGGTACTACATAAAATCTTCTACAAAGACAGATTAACAAGGACCTCCTAAAATTACCAGACGTAACCTTTGTTTTTCTAAGACAATACGTAGAACCGTAAAGCAGAAAAAGTCCCCAAGTACAACCTGTTTATCAACATAAAACCGATAACCTCAGAATCCAAAGAACCCCCGAGGAACCTCTTTCTCTAGAAGTCTATATACACACGCTGTCCATTCTGGTAAGTAGGAAGTATTTGTGTACGTGTGTGTGTGTGAATGTTAGCATGTGCGTGGGTTTGTGTGTGTTTGAGTTTGTATGAGTGTAAAGTGCATATGTGTTTGTGTGTGTGTGTGTGTGTGTGTGTAGTAGGAGCCTTCACACAGCCCAGTGTTTTACAGTTTGTGAAATTGAATTAGATACGCTCAGGAATCTGACCCCGTGCAGACCTGCACATTTTTCCAGCTCCCCGGTTTGTGGTGTTTCGGGGTGTTTTTGTTTGTTCAGCTGGAGCAGCGTGTCGCTGTGCTCCGTGCTTCTCTCCCTCCGACGGGTCCTCGCGCTCTCATCGCTTCTGCTTCACCCTCTCCTCCTCCTCCTCCTCCTCCTCCTCCTTCTCCTCCATCCTCCTCCTCCTCCTCACACACTCCCGCACGCCACCAACGTGGATCTGAGCAGCTCTGGAGGAACACCCACTGACACACATTAAAGCCACAGTTCGCTCCAAAGTGAAATTTATTTAATTTTCCTTCTTGACCTAATCACGAGCAAGACGTGCTTAACGTCTGAGGTTCCCTTCTTTAGTTTAGCACTGGAGCTCTGAAGTTAAAGTAGCGAGCCAGTGACGGTTAGGAATTGGGGAATTGATTTGCTCAGAAATGTTAAACAAACCTTCATATCTGAAGAATCACAAGTGAATTTTCAGATCAGATGAGTGCAAAGTGCAAAACACACAGCCTTTCGCTACGACCATGGAGGCGTTGTTAATAAGACAAATAAAAACAGATGCATCTGGTCTTTACTGGAAAACAGCAAAAAACAAAAACTCCTCCGTCCTGAAGATGTCGGAAAACTTCGGAAGAAGTTCCAGCTTTCCCTCTGACTGGTACAAAGACTGGTACTGACACTGGAGACTCCTTCCATCAATGTTAAATAACAACACTTTTTAAATCTGTTGTAGATCGTCCGTATGTTGATACAAGACCCCGCAAATGACCTGTTGCTATAGAAACGAAAACGTAATATAAATGAATGCACTGTGATCTGAATTAAAGCCGGATCTAGTTTCGGATCTGCTGCACCAATCAGATTTGAGAATTCAGCATCACTGAGGTATAATACTGACCTACAATACAGTAAACTAACTGGCAACGTAAGGCTTAGTATAGACTAGTGAAATTGCAGGTTTTTGCATCTTTTTTTTTTTGCTTTTTGATACCATTCTGGTTTATTTATTTGTTTACTTATTTATTTACTTATTTACTGTTGTTGTTGCTGCTGTTCTTGTTTCCATAAAAATACAATCAATCTACTTTTAAGCCGACGTTAACAGCAAATGAGACAATGTGGATGTCAAAAAAACAAAACAAAACAAAATTTAGCCTTATATTTATGTCCTTTGAAGCAGAGGATAATTTTTAAGAGAAATATTTGGCACCTAAATGAACCACAAGTGAGAATTCACTATTAAATCTCCTGATTATATATATATATATAAACAACTTTAAGCAATGAAATTCTCTGTTGGGATGACAAACATTTGTGAGATATATAAAAAGCCAGGCTTGTGAGTAGGTACATTAGCGACACGGGGCCTGAATACACACACACACACACACACACACACACACACACACACACACACACACACACACACACATGCACACACTTGCATTTGAAGTGGTGCAGAATGCAAGATCGAAACCTCTCCGGATCTCCATTTCATCTGTGAATTTCTCTCGAAGTGACCCAGAGGAGAAGCGGATACGGGCTCGACAAACCCAGGTTTCACAGAACGGTTCTTGATGTTGCACCGCACTCGAGAGTCAATTCACCCCATTTCTCCCAAATCCGAGCTAAAGTGTGTGTGTGTGTGTGTGTGTGTGTATGTGAGAGAGAGAGAGAGAGCGAAAGAAAGAAAATAGGTGGGAGGGAGGAGAATGGAGAGAGTTTTGTGTGTGTGTGTGTGTGTGTGTGTGTGTGTGTGTGTGTGTGTGTGGGACTCATTAGTAACCCAATACCAGATAATCCAGGCTTTGTAGCACCTTCACCCCTTTGCATTCTGATAAATAGCAGAAAGAGCTCACATATGGCCTCCGCTTAATAACGAAGCTTCACTTTCTCTTCATCACTGCCGACTCTCAGAAAGCCCGGACAGCTAGTGTGAGCCATTAAAATGGATTTGCTCTCATTTTTTTTTTCCCCCCTTTGCTTTCCCTTTTTTTTTTTTTTTTCCTTTTTTTAATTCGCTGCACAAGCACAAGGAAACTGTGTGGCCGTTTAGGACGAGGCCCTTCATCCCTGATCCTGTTGGATTTTCCCCGCTATCACTCTTCAGCCGGCCCGAGGTGAGCTGTGTCAACAATCCCTGGAACAGACGCCCTATCGAGGACTTTTTTTTTTTTTTCTTTATTTGAAAAAGTCAAAATATAGAAAGCGTTTACTGAAAGAGCCTCACGGGCTGAGGGTGCAAGAGCTGAGGCTTTAAAAGCATAAACTCCCCTACTGACTGCAACTCAAAACATTTTCTATTCGCATTTCATTTCAGGACCCTGTTATTAAATCCATATGAGATAATGGGATCTAAGGGGAAAAGATCTCTTCAGGCTTTAACAAGACACTCAACACACTACACACTACTCATTACTTACAGTGACACTCTCCTTCAGAGCAATGAAAACTTTCTCATACATAACCAGTACTGACCAATAAATATTTATACATATTGCTGACTACTTTAGGATTTAAATGAGTGAAAAATACACACACACACACACACACACACACACACACATATATATATATATACATGAGATTTACACATCGAGTTACAGGGGAGGTATCAGGAGTGCCAAATCAAGATCTCTTGTAATAACCAGCGTAAAAGAAAGGCAGATCTACAAAGCAAACTATGCGGGAAATAGCATGAAATATTTCATTCTTACGTATGCTATCAGCCAGGCTATCAGCCAGGTTAAGACGGATTTAAGATCCCACCATCCCTCTTGCTTTTTTTAATTTTTTTTTCTTGATTACTGTTAATGAGACATAATTAAGACATTTTGCTACCAAGTACGGATAATGTATAGCGACCACTTTCTGCTTTTTCTGCTTTCTGACACCGTATGGCACGTTATTATCATCTGTAAAAATAGACAACAGACAAAAAGGATGTGAGGACAGTTGTAGCTCCATCTTAAAGCTGAATCTCTTTGATAACAAGCTCAGACTCAAGGAGGAGACGTGACCTAGATTCTGAAGTGAATTATTACATGAAAATATAGCCAACAGCTGGCTTCTGCCTTGCGAGATTATCTGTAAAAATGGATAAAAGGATGTTCCAGAGATAAAACTCCCACATCCTGATCCTCTGATCCTCAACACATAGTTTAGTAAGGAGACTCCGAGAGGAGGCATGGCCTGAATGCGAAATGATCTGAATTATAGATGACTATAATCCCGATTTAATTGCACTAGCATTCTTCTAAACAAAAAGGATTCTGATATTTGATCAACAAGTGATTTACAGTAGGTGATCATGCTAAACTGGTAGCTATTAGCTTCCTTTACTTGTTAGCCTTTAGCCTCGACACTACAGCGCAAAATGAAGCCATCAAGCGTACCTTAGCTGATCGACAGACTTTTTGGAAATACGGAAATTGTGTGCGTTTCATTTTTGCCAGGACTGCTCAAGCAGTTCTCCTGTTTTCGATCGTTTCTCATTTTTAAAGCATGAGAAATGTGAAGTGAGTTGTGGGCGTGGACTACTTATCACTCGTGGAGAGAGTAGCTCAGGTACTAAGCCTCCTTTAGTGGTTTTAGCTCGCCCTAATCCTCCACAAGAGCCCTGTGCATGTGGAGTTAGATGCCCCTTTAGCTCTTTGTGTTGCCCTTGGAGAACCTTTGCTATGGCTGTTTTTGAGCCCAGAAGCACTGTGTTATGGAGGACGTGTGTGTGTGTGTGTGTGTGCGTGTGTGTGTGTGTGCATACATGTGTGCGCTAAAGGCTAAAGGTTCTGAAGTGGGTTGTGGTTTTCAGCTCCCAAGTTCAAAGTGAGGAGGCCTGAAAAGCAGGAAAAGATGATGAGACCTCTCCAGAGCGCCTTATGAAAAAAATGTTAGGGCTAAAGAAATAAAAGCCGGCCTGAAACAATGGCAGGGCCCTCGGTGCGAGGCAGCCACGGAGGGGCTGAAGTGGGCTGAGATTGCAGAGAGCAGGGTGCAACAGAGGGGCATCTGGCCTCATAATGTCCCCGTGTGCGATTAATAATACCCCCGAGTAATTTCGCCCTCCGCACTCCTTCGCTTTTTTTTCCTTACTGAAAGGCTATGGAGAAAGTGTTTCTGTGTGAGTTTGTGTGTGTGTGTGTGTGTGTGTGTGTGTGTTTGTGTGTGTGTATGCACCGCCGGCAGAGAAAGTGACGGAGATGAGGTTAAGTGGGGTTGTTTAGATGTAACAGATGCCAAGTGAGGGAGTGCGCAAGCGAGGGGGAATGAAAGCGCGAATGCGGATGGCTGAGGTTCTAAAAGCAGCCAGAAGCATGAATAACATAATTGCCTAGAAATATCCTTTTTCTCCTGCAGGATGTGATGCGACTATACACTCAGAGATGAATACACATAAGAGCGTCTTCATATCAATATTCTTCCCAACTCACATTTAAGCTCATATTTGCTCCCCGGCCACCTACATGCTCCTTCTCTTTTTCCAGGGGTGGGTGAATCACGAGCATGAGCACACGACGTGACTAAAGCAGTCAGCACTGTTGAAAAGTCAGCGTCAGATTCTCGCTGCTTCGCAAATGTAAAATTGTCCGGGTTAAAAGTTAACGGTGTAGAAATGTTAATTGTGTCTCGATGTTCAGTTTAGTGGGGTCGGATCATCGCTAGCAAATCTGTTAGCTAGCTAGTTACAATAATGCTAATTACATTTTCCAGGATTAACATCATCGCTACTAATCTAGTGGCTTTTATTTCATCAACTAAAACAAAATATTAGCTTAT
>JAKKZN010000008.1:2129910-2140214 GCA_033441825.1 Pangasius elongatus
GTGTGTGTGTGTGTGTGTGTGTGTGTGTGTGTGTGTGTGTGTGTGAGAGAGAGAGAGAGAGAGAGAGAGAGAGAGGAGGAATGCATGTGAATAAAGATGTCTAATATGATGTGAGTAAGGGCTAATAGTGGTCATGACACAATAGACCCTTAAAGATGGCATAAGCTTTAAGATGGATGATCTAATGTCATTTAGCTTCGCAATGTTAAGGGCTCTCCAGATGTTTGAGCTATTACTTCACTCTTAGAGAGAGAGAGAGAGAGAGAGAGAGATGAGCCCTTGCCTGGCCATCTCTATATACACCATCCAAGCCCTAAACCAGGCTTCATCTGCCCTCAATTTACTCCCTTGACCCCTGAGCTCTCAGCATCGTGGTGCGTTCTTTAACCATGAGAGCTCCATATTGTTTTCAAATAAAAGGCCACATAAATACAGAGGAACAGTTGCCAGGGCAGGAACCTGAGGTGTTATTGTAAATCAGGAGTGGCCTGTAGATCCGCTGGAATGTGTGCGGGTGTGTGTGTGTGTGTGTACGGGTGTGTGTGTGTGTGTGTGTGTCCTATTCCCCTCTTACTAATCTCACGTTCCTCATCGAGCTCTTAGAAGTTGGCAGTGCTTTCATTCCTTGCTTCTCACTTTCTCTCTCTCTTTCTCATAACCTTCCTTCCTCTCTTTTTCTTTTTCCTGTCTTTCTTTCTACCACCTTTTTCCTCATCTTTATCCCTTTTTCCTGTTTTCTTTCTTTCTTTCTTTCTTTCTTTCTTTCTTTCTTTCTTTCTTTCTCTTCAGTATCTCCCTCTCTTTCGTTACCTCTTCCTCTCTTGCTTCCTTTATCTGAAAGCCCTGAGAGCTCAGTGGTTCGAAGGTGGTTAGGTGTAGGGATGTTGGGGGGTGGTGGAGTTCGTGGGGTTGATGGGGGTTATGGTGGTGGTGGGGTTTTGGGTGGGTGCTGTATCATATTCTCTCTCTCTCTCTCTCTCTCTCTCTCTCTCTCTCTCTCTCTCTCTCTGCTGCAGTGGATTTATGGAGCCTCTGTCCTTCTCTAAATATTTGCCTTCCCCCAGTATGGGGAGAGAGTGATGCCATTTGATGTGGGGGCAAAAATTAGGGACGGAGAGTGGACTGTAGCATAGGTAGGTGACTAATGACCTGTGTGTGTGTGTGTGTGTGTGTGTGTGTGCCAGGGTATTAGAATTAATGATGTTGATGAAGCAATGATGATGCAATTATGATGATGCAATTAATTAAGTGAATGATCGCTAGTCAGCTCAACTCAACTCGTATTTTTTCGCAGCAGATGAAGCAGGGACGAGGGATCTGACGTGACTCTCACCTGGGCACCACACCCTGTCTGGACACCACCTCAGGCGTGATAATAATGGTGATTTTCTTTTTTTTTTTTTTTTCCACAGGAAGGGGTTCCTGGCTGTAAACAGTTTCTACACACTCTACAGACTTTCTCATCAGGACCCAGCCAGCTCGATCTTTATAGGAAACGTGAGCCGGAGAAAAGTGAACATTCCTGCCGATGACTGCTTTCGTTCTGGTGTGACATCATTGGCATTCATCGCTCACGTGTGGACGTGCATGTGACGTTATTGCTCACGCCCATGGATTCTGGGACGTCTTGTAGATGTAGCGTGTCAGCTCCGGATCATGAAATAAGGCCTTCTTTATCTATTTGCGGATTTGCGTACCTCCAGTGCATAAAAATGAATTCACGGGGTTAAAGGTCAACTCCAGGGCTGCATTCCTGTACTGTCTTTGGTTATGACTGTGCGAATGTATTTCCTTCTTATTATATGTTAACATGTTGGAGATTGTAAAAACACCAAGTGATGTTTGTCCAATCTGTGCAGGTTTAGTCATCCTATGCCCACTGTAGCCTCAGATTCCTGTTCTTGGCTGACAGGAGTGGATCCCAAAGTGGACTTCTGCTACTGTAGCCTCAAGACCTGGCATGTATTGGGCGTGCTGAGATGCTTTTCTGCTCACCACAGCTGTAAACAGTGGTGATTGAATTACTGTAGCCTTCCTGTATGTTGTTTGGACCTCTTGTGCTGCAAGTAAAACAGGATTGGAACAGAAGGTAAGAGTTTTGTGGTGGTTGGAAAACTATCTACGATGGCATGTTGGGGCTAAACAACGTAACATGCGTCTTGCTTGCTAACTGGGCGGATGTTGTCTTCAGCTCCGACGTCTTCACTCCCCTGTGTGGATTTTCACGAGTTTTGTGTCCATGTCTCTGCTGTATTTTCCATTTTAGTTAAATCTGTCTTAATCCTCTGTCTGTGTCATAGTCTCTATTTCTTTCTCCATCCACACTATTAATGAGCTCAGCTTAAACATGACTGGTGATTGTGTAAATTACTGTAGCATCCAAACAAACAGTCCTCGTGGATAATTAAACATAAACAGAAGAGCAAAGCGACGCTGATGATAATGTAAACCCATGAACAGTCTCTGTCTGTCTCTCTCTCTCTCTCTTTCTCTCTCTCTCTCTCGCTCTCTCTCTCAGTCTCTCTCTTTATTCTGCCAGATACATTCAGTTCAGTTCACATTAAACATTTGCTTCTTCTTATTTCTTAAGTCTTGTGTAAGTCTGAAGGAACAGGGTTATTTCTAATGACCAATGGTGGAGGAAAAACGGCTCCATTTTACTTGAAACCATGAAAGTGAATCTAGGACACGTCTCTGCGTCTCTGCATCAACATCCCTATGTAGCTAACATTAGCTGCGCCGTTTAAAAAATCCACTGTAAAATGCCACTTTAATCGCTATGAAGTTTCACCTCACAAATTAAAGCATATTACAGGCAGGAGTGGAAAATACTTGAGCCGCTGTACGTACTTCAGTACGTATTATTTTGGAAGATGTACTCAAGTGGTATTGAAACAGAATAGATGAACTCTTACTCAGGAGAAAAGACTTGCGCTTACTTTTACTTCCTTATCTTTTCATTTTGACCTTCGAAGTCATTGTAAGACATCTCGAATGCCATGAGATTTTTTTTTTTTTGCTTTGCTCAGCTCCCATCAAGCAGTTGAACAGTCCAGCATCCAAGGCCGTAATTTAGTATGAAGTTCTCTTTTGATTCATACAGGATGAGATGACTCGTTCGCCTCCCACGCAAAAAAATGAAATTCTGACCTTTAAAAATTTGAGAATTTTGAGTTGAGTTAATTTGCTAGCTGGTTTTGCTTTAATGCCACCCTAGCATTCGTTTCAATAGGTTTAGCTAAATTCTAGGTCTAATATGATAGATAGATTGTCTATCTATGATAGATAGATAGATAGATAGATAGATAGATAGATAGATAGATAGATGAATAGCATTTCTGAGTTGTTCAATTATGTGTTTTTGTGTTTTATGTGTTTTTGTGTTTAAAAATCAATGTCTGAGTTCACAAGTGACATTTCACAAGTGATTCGATCGAGGCGCATACTGATGATGTCACATGGCAGAACGTTGGTCATCCTTATGAAACTGTTAGCGTTTAGCTATTAGGCGTAGTGGTAGCTCCATGGTTAAAATGTTCAGCTACTGATCGGAAGGTCACGAGTTCAGTCCCCAGCACCACCGAGCTGCCGCTGCTGGGCCCCTGAGCAAGAGCCTCAACTGCTTAGTTGTATTAAAAAAATGACATAAATGTAAGTCACTCTTGAATGTGGGTGTCTGGCAAATGCTGTAAATGTGTTAGCTTATTAGCGATAGTATTAGCTGAGAGAGAGAGAGACAGAGATGGACAGAAACAGTGGAAAATATAGAAAGAGTTTTTTGTGAGAGAGTGGTGTGTAGCAGGCGGTTTGCTCTTCCACTGGAATTCACAGCAATGGCATTTACACATTTACAGAGTTTTATAGAATGCTTGAGTGTGTGTGTGTGTGTGTGTGTGTGTGTGTGTGTGTGTGTGTGTGTGTGTGCACGTGTACACGCCAGGAAAAATGTCTAAAGCCCCATAAGCCCCAGGAGCCACAGGGGCTGTGAGTATCCCCTTCCCTTTCACACCTGTTGCGTCAGTACGGGATTGGATGTTTCAATGTACACGAGCGACAATCCGATAATGTGTGTGTGTGTGTGTGTGTGTGTGTGTGTGTGTGTGTGTGTGTGTGTGTGTGTGAAACGGTCCGGCCCAATGCCCTCCAGCTCACACACACACACACACACACACACACGCACACAGTGTGAAAGCGTATTAGAGTTACTGGGCACTCTGTTCAAACATACAGCATTAGAGCCTCTTTCTTTCTTTCTTTTTTTAATCCGCTCTTACTGCTGGCTGTCTGTCTCTCGGTCTCTCAGTGGTGTAAGTGAGTGGAGTGGAGTGAGTAATGGAACTGATTTATTATACAACCATTCAGCCATAAAGTAACATCAAGCCTCCAGACTGCGGCTGTAAATCCACACGGCCGTGAGAGAACGTTCCCACTGCAGCGCTGAACACTGAGAGAGGAAGACAGGAAAATAGACAGACCGAGAGAAGGAGATAGTGGTACAGAAGAAGAGAGGGTGAACAAGAAAGACAGAGAAAGACTGACAGAGAGGGAAAGGGAGAGAGAAAGGAAGAGGGTAAGAGAGAGAGAGAGAGACAGAAAGAGAGAGGTAGAGGATAAACAGCGAGAGAGAGAAAGACAGACAGAGAGAGAAAAGAGAGAGATGGACAGAGAGAGACAAACAAAGGGAGGGAGAGAAAGAAAGGAAGAGGATGAGTGTCAAACAGAGAGACTTACAGAAAGGAGAGGGAGAACGTACAGAGAGAGAGGGAGAGGATAAGAGAGTGAGACAGCAGACAAGGATAGAGGTAGCAATAGGCAGAGGATGAGCGAAAGACAGAGATAGAGAGAGTGAGAGAGAAAGTGAGAGGGTAAGAGAGAGACACGGAGACAGAGACGGACAATGAGAAAGAAAGGTAGAGGATAAGACAAGGAGAGACAGAATTAGGAAGGGGAACAGAGGGAAAAAAGACAAAGAAAGAGAGATGAGAGGACAGACAGCCAAAGAGAAAGAGAGCAAGAAAGTGGGAATGGGAAAGGGCAGATATTAAGGCAAAAACAGAAATGAAGAAATGAGAAAAAAAAGGCAAAAGAAAAGGGGTGAGATAAAGCAGAGAGAGAGAGAGAGCAATATAAAGAGAATATGTAAATAGAGACCAAAAGTAGGAGAGAAACTTAAAAGTGGGAAAAAGAATGAAAAATAGAGGGGGGAAGTAAGAGGAAGAGAAAGCAGGAGAGAATGAAAAAGGGGGATGAAAGAATGAGAAAAAGTGAGAAAGACAAGAGTGAGATGAGGGAAAGAATAGAAAAGAGGAAGAAAGAAGAAGAAAGCTCACACAGAGACAGAGAGATGGTGAAAGAGACAGCCAGAGACGACAACATAAAAAAGTGGGAACCTGAAAAAGAGGACACAAATTAAAAGGAAGGGAAAATGAGAGAGAGAGAGAGAGAGAGAGGAGAAGAAGAGAGCAAGAAAGTGGGAAAAAAAGGAAAACGCAAAAGAGGTAGATGTGAACATGAATTACTCAGTTGTGATAAAACATGGGCAAAGAAGAAAAGCATCAAAAAAGAGAGAGACAGAGAGAGAGAGAGAGAGTGAGAGAGAGAGAGAGAGAGAGAGAGAGAGAGAGAGAGAGAGTAATAACGTGAGCTCTCACTCTTTCCTCTGCTGCCTGTCAGAACTAAACACGGCTCATCCAAATTGTTCATAATCACCATCATCGCAGTAATTAAACCATTATGCATTGATTTACTGCCAGATGCCTTCACTGTGGCTCGTAATCCGTAGCTGACTGACTGTCTGCGGCGTCGCTACTGTAGTGGCGACTACTGTATGACTGCGTCTGAGTGTTTCATTTCTGGGATCATTATATTTCTACATGCTGTTGCACCACTCTAACCGGAAACATGCAACACCACTGAGACCCACCTACACATCACCCGTGATGAGGCTGATGACTGTAGTTAATTTATCAACCATTCTGACTTTCTTTAGTCTCTCTGAATTCTGAACAGGACGAGCCGACTGATGGAACCGAGAGCCGAAAAGAGCACGAAGAGCGAGAGAAAGCGTAGATGAATGAGAGGAATGAAAGGTGGAGCACACGGGTCATGAGTGCTGGGTGTCAGTGGTGTAATTAGTTTGTGCATTAGACACTTCTTCTGTACAAAGCCCTAATTTTAACTCAAATGTTAGAGACAGTTACACAGTTTAAGTGTTAATTGGAGAAACACCTCATAATTAATTTTAAAAAACTCGTCAACCAATCAGAGTCCTTCATTCTTAGCTATACTGGATAGTGGTCAGTGCTGTGTGTGTTACGGCATTGCTCATATTCATAGCACATGAGCTAAGATAAAGGATCTTCTTCTTCTTCTTCTTCTTCTTCTTTGGGCTTTTCCCTTCAGGGGTCTCCACAGCCAATCATCACTCTCCACCTATCCCTATCTTCTGCATCCTCAACACTTGCACCCNCTGGCAGCTCCATGTCCAACATTCTCCTACCAATATACTCACTCTCCCTCCTCTGAACATGTCCAAACCATCTTAAGCTAAGATAAAGGATGGCGAAACGTTATGTTATTTTCGATTTGCTTTTTATTAAAATGAAGAAAAGTTAGTACTAATGTACACATCCATAGAAGGAAAAGACAAACCGTCTCGGACTGGAGCTATAAGGCTAATAAGTAAGGAATAAAACACTCCGTGTCTTGCAGTTACAGTGAATTAATCAACAGCAGGCTGGTGTGATGAAGCAGAGTCACTGTTACCACTCTGAAGTTGATTATTTTTCCTAGAACAGCATGTCCCCGAGTGTTTTATTCCTCTTACACCACAGCAATTTAAGAAAGTATTTTTTAAAAAATGATATCATACTTTTTATCCATTTATAGTTACATGTAATGTTGTGGAACGTCCATGACACAAGTTAGTTCCTGTTCTCACTTACGTTACAGCAGCTATAAACCCCAGCCTCTCTCTCTCTCTCTCTCTCTCTCTCTCTCTCTCTCTCTCTCTCTCTCTCTCTCTCTCTCTCTCTCTCTCTCTCTCTTTTTTTCCCCTTAAAGCTAATAATGAGGAGGAAAAATCAGCTTGTCATGTTACTGAGAAACTGCAGAGTGTCCTGAAGATGTCAGAAAACGTAAAGTTACAGCTTTACAGCTTTACCTCTGAGTGTTACAGAGCGCTGACACTGGAGACTCCTTCCGTAAATGTTCTTTAAAAATTTCCTTACACTAAGCAACATCTATACAACAGGGTTTTTTTTTCTCATGTGTCCAAAATCAGAGTGAAATTTATTTAAAATCAATTAAAATTTAAAGTAAAATTTTGAACAATTAAAAATAAAATATTTTCCGTATTTGCGTTCTTTAGCGTTTATTGTCCTATTAACTGAAAAACAACAACAACAAAAAAACAAAACAAAGAGATAGAGAGCCTGGTGAAGGAACGACTTTTTATAGCTGCTATAACACAGAACTCCACAGCATTAAATGTGTAACTATAAACCAATAAAACCACAACATGTCACTGTATAATAAACACACACACACACACAAAAAAGTTTATAAGAGGTATAAATCACTTCAGGGCATACTGTTATAGGAAAATAATCAACTTTGCTGTGGTAACAGTGACTGCGCTTCATCACACCACCCGGTCAGTGATTATTTTCCTATAACAGCATGACACGGAGCGCTTTATCCCCAAAACCGCTGCAGCTGTCAGTTGTTGCTTTTTGACATCGCTGTGATGTTAGCTGGATGGTCAAAACAAGAAGCTATTAGCCAGCGCTAGCCATCGTGTTAACGCTCTCCACTCCAGCACTCAGAGAGAGAGAGAGAGAGAGAGAGAGAGAGAGAGAAGGATTGGGGGGAAAAAAGGATGGGGGGGGAGGGGGTTAGTCATGTTATTGACTAGTGCTATTGTCTCAAATCTCTGAGTATCCCCCTTAACACTAAAGACCCCAGAGGCTTTTCGAAAGAGAGACCCACCAGTCTCTCTCTCTCTCTCTCTCTCTCTCTCTCTTCATTTTCTCCATTACACATCACCCTCATTGGTAAAACGTGACATCTGTGTGTGAACTACTCTGTGCCTCCTGCGTTTGTCGCCACAGTTGTGCGGCTTTGTCGAGTGTTGATGTTGATGTGGAAACGGTGTGACACAAAATATGCACAATGATTGCAGAGCTCTCGAGCTGAAGAGCCGCAGCAACCCACACCATGACCCCCTCCATCTCTCTCTCTCTCTCTCTCTCTCTCTCTCTCTCTGTGTGTGTGTGTGTGGAGTCAGTGATGTGTGACTGATGGTCCCGCTGGGTAAAGGGTTTGTTGGAAGGGGTAATAGGGTGGGGCAGATAGACGACCAAGGGAACTAACCTCACTTAGCACCCTTCTTCTTCTTCTTCTTCTTCTTCTTCTTCTGTCTCTCTCCTGCTCTCTTGCTCTGTCTCTGTAGAATCCACACCGTTATTTCTTGAACCTTTATATATATTTGAACCTTCGCTGGCTGATGTTCCGGTATGATCTGTGAGAAATGAAGTGCATTCTTGCATTCAGTGTATTTTGGAGTCCAACGTTTGCGTCTTTAGTCTTGGACTGGAGCTACGAGACTAGGAAGTAAGGAGTAAAACACGCCGTGTCACGTCAATGCCGTTACGTTAAAATAATCAACAACACGTTGGATTACTGTCACTGGATTATTTTCCTAAAACAGCACTTCCTGGTGGGTTTAATTCCTCTCACATCACAGCAACTTGCCAACACTAGGTCTTTTTTATTTATTAAAGTACGACATCATACTTTTTATCCATTTATTTTTACATTTAATGTTGTGGAACGTCCGTGAAACAAGTTAGTTCCTGTTCTCGCTTATGCTATAGCAGCAAGAAGCAAGTCATCGCCCCACCAGCCTCTCTTCTTTTCTTTCTTTAAGCTAACAATTGAAAAAAAAAAAAACACACACACACACACAGCTTGCCATGTTACCGAGAACCCGCAAAGTATCAACTCCTCTGTCTTGAAGATGTCGGAAAACATAAAGTTACAGCATTACCTCTGATTTTTACAAAGCACACACACTGGAGACTAAAATGTTGAATAAACATCTCCTTACAGAAAACTTCACCAGAACCACATCTCTCATTTTAAATAATAATCGTTAAAAGAAATCCAAATTATGTGATGATGATGGTCTTGTTTATGTGGAGTCCCCGTGAATGAGCTGTTACTATAGAAACAATAATGTATTATAACATTAATAGGAACTTATGATTTGCAATCAAGACCTCCTGGCCAATCAGAATCAAGAATCCAACAGTGCTGTGATATACAGCTAAATAATGGAAATCTATGTAACTAAAACATCTTTTCTGTAAATACATGTTCAAGTATTGCTTCAAATGACAACGTCTCTCTCTCTCTCTCTCTCTCTCTCTCTCTCACTCTCTCTCTCTTTCTTTTCCTTTCAGCAGCCAGTGAAAATATTAACATAAGTAAGCGGCATGTAGTGGCCGGAGCCGCATGCGTGGCTGCCATGACACCGAGCGCGGCGTGAAAACATCATTGTGCTGGAGTGATAATCCAAATGAAGCAGCTGGAGATTGGTGTGATTGCCAGCAGCGGACCTGCGAGCAAGAGAGGACTAATGTAATTGTTCAGGCTCTTGTCTCTGTTGATACAGGCTCTTCAGAAAGCATGTGATTTAGCTAAAAGCCATCTTCACGCCAAGTAATTAGAGACACCATTCGGGTGGATGGCATTAGTCTGATACACACACACACACACACACACACACGCTCAGGGTGTTATTCAAGCCATTAGCAGTGAGATTAGTTGCCTGCTCAGACAATGACTGTGTGTGTGTGTGTGTGTGTGTGTGTGTGTGTGTGTGTGTGTGTGTCTGTTTTTTGGTCATGTGTTTCTTAATATGTTATCGCTTTGTGTGTATGTTGGTAAGTTGTGTGTAGTGTGTGTACTCAGACAGAGATATTACACTTGACTGACTTAAGTAGTGTGTATGTGTAAGAGAGAGAGAGAGAGAGAGAGTGTGTGTGTGTGTGTCTGTGCGTCTATGCATGTGTGAGTGTCCTATCACACAGGGTTTGGAGTCAATGTAATAATTAAACCTATCCAGAGTGTTGGCTGAGAGTGTTTTATACACACACACACACACACACACACACACACACACACACACACACACACACACACACACACTCACCACTTCATGTCCACACTGCTTGAAAGTGACTCTCTCACTGAGTTTTACAGAACAGAGTTGCTGCCATGCCTAGAAAATCTTTTCAAAA
>JAKKZN010000008.1:2140314-2150376 GCA_033441825.1 Pangasius elongatus
AAGATAGGGATAGGTGGAGAGTGATGATTCGCTGTGGCGACCCCTGAAGGGAAAAGGCGAAAGAAGAAGAAGAAGAAGAAGAAGAAGATTTTGTTTCTGCCTTGTTTCCTCCCCCCGGCCCAGTCATTGGTTTGCTCCTTGATACCTGTTCTGTGTTAGCACATTTATTAGTTTAAGTACTTACACCTTGGTGCAATGTTTCCTGTTTTTGATTCTCGCCAGTTATTCTGAATATATTTTGATCATGGATTATTTTGTTTGCTACTACCTGTGTATTGACTCCCACCATGGACATAGCTGGCCCTAAATAAAACCAACAGTTTTCTGAACAGTGGTAAATTAAGCTTACAATACTGCACTGATTACCTTGTTGATAATGTCCTCTTAAAGCTTGCGGGGTTTTTTTTTTTCAGGTAAAACATCATTTTGTGAAAAAGAAGTGGGGTCTTTTGCGCGAGCCATTTTGAACACACGAACCACATAAACACGTGTTTTAGAGGAAAGCCGCAATCTCGTTCATCTCCAAACTCTGTGATAAGTGCGTGAATCACCTGTGAACATCAAACGAGCTGCTCCTGTGGAGAATGTTATTGTAAGCGCAGGAGGGCTGCTGGACGGCGTCCAGAACTCGAGTTAGAAAGAGAAACCGTAGCGCTTAGCAGGTCTTTAATACTTAATAAAAACAGCCGCCCCGAAAAAGTACGTACCTTGGGTGGCCTTTGGGCGAGATGCGGTGGAATTTACAGGAATGGAGTGATTGGGCGATGGAGGGGTAAACAGGGAAAGACGAGTGGAGGGGTAAAAAGAACCGCCTGTGGCAATTCTGTCTCTCCCTCTGGCTCTCTTTATGGGGTTACCCAATTCCCTGACAGTTTGTTTTAAATTTGGCCGTGCAGATGTTTCTCTGGGTGACTGACTTTTATAGTTTAGAAAAGATTATATCAGTTTCTCCGCAGATTGTGTTACTGTATTTTAAAGAAGAAACAACTGCACAGAGAGAGAGAGTGAGAGAGAGAGAGGGAGAGGGAGAGGGAAGGGGAGGGAGTACGGAGAAAGAGGCCATAGGGGGATTTTTCTTCAGGGGGAACGAAGGTCGCTTGACTGGACATGGATTGCTGTAGGTCTTTACATCCTGAGGCCTCAGCACCAAGAGGAAAGTTGGAATGTGGGTGTCAGGAGAGCCAGGTTTGACTTACAGCATTAGACGCAAATTCTTTCCAATTTAAAAAGACAACATATGGGTCAGATTTTAGGATATTAGTTTTTGATAGGCAGCTAGGGACAGGCGCATGGGAGGTATGAATCAGGCTGCTTCTCATAACGACCTTCAGCTCATCATCTCCTTTTCCCTTTGTCTTATTCACTCTTCTGTGTAAATAAATAAAGGTCCATAATCATATATAGAACCATAACAATTTCCTGAACCTTTGCGTCCCACTTGCGTAAGGGGTATCCACTGCATCTTATCAAGCGTCAAAAGCCCAAAAGCAGAGTGGCAGCTTCCGAAGCAACTGGCAGGTGTGGGAAATTAAACACCGACAGTCCAGCCAAGAGTCAGCACGGAAAGAAAACTGGAGCGAGGGGTTGCGATGGGGACACCGGCGAAATAGAGCGCTAAGAAAAATCGAAAACGGAAATGGAGGAAGGAGGAAAATGCGAGCGTGTATCTTTTAGTGTGCGTGTCAGAAATGGTTTCATCTGTCAGGACGGATTTAAGAGGTCATCCATCCACAGCCTCACGCAAAACAAAACTCCATCAACACTCCTTCTTATGTTTCCCCCGGCCAAGATGTGTAGAATAACAACGGTGACAACAACCGCAAGATTAAGGCTGTGGAAACCAGCCACTGGCCATGTGAACTCAGCCGAGCGCGCCAACTCTCAGACGTTAAGCAGAAGAGGAAGGAGAATTCGTTCTACGATTCGTTTTAGTTAAACTGAGACTTGGGTTGCAGGTTTGTAGCAAAGCATGGCCAGGAAGTATAGACAAGGCCAACTTGACCTTGCGTAAAATTTCCAGCAATGCTAACGAGCACGATTCTTAATAAGGCTCCTAACTCTAACAATAGCAAAACCTTTGTAAATTTGCTGCCAATTGACTCTTGTAATTTCTTATGAATTAAACCACGGTGCTGATGTTTTCTCAGATCTGCCTGGTCAGAAAGTCACTAAGGGCAAAGAAAAGGCTCATGGCAAGGTCAGCGGATTTAAAAACATTTTGCGGTGGGTTTACTTAAACATCTCGAGCTCCAGCTCTTCCACAGTGTGGGATAATAAACTGACCGTTACTCTGTCACTCATGAGAAGTTGACATTTGAAATTGAGTTAAGCTGATGTGGAGTTCTTTGAGTTCATGTTCACGTCATGTCTTTTTTTTTTTAACGTCATTGAAAATATATCTTCTCTTTTTTTTGAAAGTCAAAGTGGCCCAAGTTATTAAAAGAAGATTCTTAATTGGGTTCTGCTCAGCATAGTTTCAAGCTTCATGACCGAGAGCCAGTGTCCCTGATCTATTTAAAAAGGGAACAATGTTAGTGAAAGCGAACTGCATGCTTCAGAAACACCAGACTTAAACATGTGCACCTGATTTCCGTGTTTATGAGAATTTTACCTCCCTAAGTTAAACATCGCTAACACACTCCACTAAGAGTTATGAAAACCTGGAACTTGTCTCAAATTATATTTATCAAAATACATTACAACACCCTTCTCTCACGTGCGTCAAAGCGAGTTTCTTATTGGCTGGAAACTACGCTGGCCGGTAAACCAAAACCACACTCCAAAAATACAACAGCACGATCCTCAACATTAATTGAAAACGGAAAGGGGAGGTCCGTATTGAGCATCGCATACTCGATGCTGATTGGCTGGTTGTGACAGCAGAAATCAGAGAGCGGGAGGAATGTTTACACTGAGAGAAAACATGAAAAAAAACTAAAGGTATTTTGCACTTATAGGCCACCATAGGAAACGGTAGGAACGAGAACGATATATAACACATTTTTGAGTCAGTATCAGGTGTTAGCTGTCAGGAGGTGAAAAGTAACACTGTGTGTTACCAGCTGAAAAACAAATGGCATCACCAGTTGATAAACATGAAGCAGTCGTTGTGTGAGCAGGATATTCGAATAGATTTCATATTCATACCATTTCTCAAATTAAAAGGCAGATTTTTAATAAGTACCTCCAATATATTCCCATTCTGTTTTGTCTCTTCTTCTTCTTCTTCTTCTTCTTCTTCTTCAGCCTCCTTATATGGTCAGGGCTTCCTGTGCTTGTTAACTCGTTGCCATGGTAGTTAAGTGGTGTCACCTGTCAGGTTTTCTTGTTGATTAGCAAGCAGTTGATGTCTCCCTTTATTCTTCGTCTCATCCTCTTCTTTGGCTTTTATCTTTTCCTCTTTTCCTTTCTAGGAGCCGTGAGGTGGTATCACATCTTAGACGTTAACCTAGCCAGCTATCACTCTATAAAATCAACAAAATAAGCTGATACCGTCCACTGAATGGGGTCCTGGAGGGTCCTTCGGGAAGGATGGTGTGGAGGATCAGCTTACCAGGAGGATGAAGTGTAGGTGACCAGACAGGCCAACTGAGTATAGTGTTATATAAACTATATTTCCAGTTGTCTGGTGTTTGTAGTCCAGTAGTCCTGCTAGTAAAACCACCACTGCCTCTAGTGTCACTCCCAATAACACTGACTCCACTTTGATGTTTTTTGGCTCTTTGGTTTCGGATGGGAATGGAGGTTTGTCGACTCGATCGTCTCGATTCAAGATGAAAGAACAATAAGACCTTCGGCGTCTCCTGAGAGGCTTCCAAGTCCTCCACTTTATCGTGGTCACTTTCTCTGATCTGCTCGATGACAGAGGCGTGTATGACGGAGGTGACGGAAAGCAATGAGTGCCTCTCTGAGTCTTACCGTCTTTGATTATTACGGCTTCACGGATAGAGTGGAAGTGATGCCTTTGTCTGTAATAGCTGGCCAATCATCCCCTCGCGCCAATACTGAGCATCTCTCCATCCATTTGTACGAGAAGGCTGTGCTTCATTCTCAAGCGATCGTGACTATACCCTCCATAGGGTGAAACTCTGAAGGGGTTCCATCTGTAAATAATAATTTGTGGGTCTAGCTAGCATTAACTATCAGAGCTGTATTTTTTTTTTTTGTTCATTAGTGCTAGAAATGTTGCAGGTGTTGTAGCTGAAATTAAAACCTTCTACCACTAACAGCTGATAATAGTAATATCGATAAATATTGATTCAGATAAGCAGTACTATTTGTGAATTTGTATTTATAAAACCATTCACATTTTCCTCAAATTCATAATAACCAATTGAAAAGAAATTGAATATTTAGTGAAACGTTGACTCGACATGTTAAAAACCAACCATCATTAGCAGTTGCTTAAACATCTAAAAGTAGTGTAATACCAAGATTCAATTTAATTCATTAAAATTTTCAATTAATGAACCAGCTATAACATGACATGAAAGGCAGGACTCAAGTGCGGTATGTTTTATTGGGAGTTTCATTAGGAGTTTCATCGGGAGTGTCCCAGAGTCTACAGTGGGGGTCAAAAACACAGGTAGGCAAGAGTCAAAACCAGGAAGTACAACAAAACACAGAACTCAGAAAACTCCGATCTCTGACTTATTACTAAATGGATGATAAAATTCTGATACAAATAATGACACAACATTGTGTACAACACAAACTAATCAAGGACTAACACAGAACAGGTGAACACACTCAGGTAACAATCTAATGACTGTGGAAGCAGAAAACCAGCAGTGATTTGGGGGGTGCAAGTGGGTTGGTGTGTAACTGTGATAAGATATTTATCCTAAAACAAGGCTCTAGATGCTACAAATGCTAGCATCTATGAACACGTATATATATATATATACAGTTTGGAAATACGCCAGTGTCCTCCTGCCATCCAAGTAGTATCACTGGTATCACTAACGCTTATTACATTTAAATTGAAATAATTAATTTAATTTGGTCGTATAAATCCAGCTGTTGTGTAGATCTCTTTATTATATTATTCTTCATTAGACTTGCAGAAAATGACGAGGACAAAAGACAAGAGACAATGCTGGAAGACAGAGAGAGAGAGAGAGAGAGAGAGAGAGAGAGAGAGAGAGAACAAGGGGGCTAGAACGGTGGATAGAAGAAAGACAGAGAGAGAGAGAGAGGGATCTGAGTCTATGAGGTGAAGATGAAGGGAGTGTAAGAGAGAAAGTGCACCTCCGTGTCTCTCTCGAGTGTCTCTGCCTCACCTTTAATCTGTGGAAATGTGCTGAGGAGATGAGGCGTAATTGTAAAGTGCAGCAGGACGGCTGAAATGTCTGGAGGGCTGACGTGATCAGTGGGCCGAGGAGTGAGTGAGGGATAATCATCATCGCCCGGCGCTGGCCTGATGACGGGGCCAGCGCTCATTCACCAAGCAGCAAAACAAATTAAAGCCCCCGGGGCGAGCGGCCTGTTCGACAACAGCATACATAAATATTTTATCTTGTGCGCTACAGGTCGGGAAAGGTTTAGTACATCATCCTTCACACGAGAGCTCACACTTCAACACACACACCGTTTGTCTCAGCTCAGATCTTAAATGGAGAGAAACTATATGATCTATACGTTCCCTCTCAAGACATGTCTGAAGTTTTCTTCCTAAACATTGCATTCGCGCTACACTGTTAATCGAGCTAACAAATAAGAGCGCTAACAAATAAGCTAACAAATAAGAGCGCTAACAACTCTAGCTAATATTTTTAGCATTATTAGCTCCATGATTCAAGCATTTTCAGCATGCTAGTTTCTTTCATGGAGATTTCTGAGGCAGGTTTGTGATGATTAATGCATGATGATGAACTACTAACTAGCTGCTAGCTATATTAGCCTTATGGACAAAAATTAGATGATTATTGTGATTATCTTTTGTATCCCACGTTGTTTGACGCTTGTTTGATCCTTTGTGGAGGATCAAAAACAGAGTTGCTGATTTATTTTCTGATGCTGTGTGTCACACTATTATCTATAAAAATGGAGAAAAAAATGGACGTCACAGAGCTAAAAACAGCTTCCATTTTGAAGCTGAATCACAGAGTTTGGTGCCACTCCATGCCAGATTATATCATGGCCATATTGTTTTCTTGATTCTCTTTCTCCCCTGCCAATCAAAAGGACGCTAGCCAATCACAGGCATCTGTGAGCTCATGTATGCGGAAGAGGGCAGATAGCACTTTCCTCCGAGTGTGTTAAACTGCCCTGTGACATGGTGAAAAGATGCAGTTGGCTGGCTTTAGTTGTCTCGGAGGAAGCATGTGCTAGCCTTCACCCTCCCCAGCTGATTGCGATTTTATGATTATGGATGGTGGAAATTGGTCAAGACGAAATTAGAGAGAAAAATTGGCGGAAAAAAGGTGCAAATAGTGACCATTGTGTGATGAATAAGACATGCAGTTTAGCTCTTGTTGCAAAATCCAGGCATCAAACATGTCTTTGCTGATCAACTAGACTTGGGATAAGTGTCAACTTCTGTCTGAATTTCAAGTTGTAGGGCTGTGTGCTGGCTCGTTATTTTTGGAACAGTCGTCCTGTACCGGCATTCTACACTCGAGTCTATTAGGTGTAATTGAGAAACGGGTGATTTCACTCAGCCTGGAAAAAAAAAGCAGCGGCAGTGTCGAGTTTGATGGTGTGATTAGCTGACAGCGGGCAGCCGTAATTATCCAGTATGCGCTAATGACTGTGCAGCGTGATCGCACAGCGGGAATGAGAAACAGCAATCCTCCTCCTCCTCCCCCTCCTCCTCCTCTTTTTTCTTCTTTTTTCTCACATTCAGATTTAATAAGGCTCACACGCTAATGAGCATCATTCAGTGGAGTTTATCGCCGTTTAGGTCTCCGCTACACTCCCTCGAGTCAAATGGCTCAGATTGGTCTTTTGAGCTTGACAAGAAAAAGAAACAGCCTTTATTTTTTGCAGATATTTAAAGGAAACTTCCACACTGAAACACGTTAAACATGTTTCACTTGAAATGTTTATGATGTGTTTAGTGATTCTGGTATGAATTTGTTACCTGATGGTGGATGTTTGTGTGTTATTCCCGTGGCAAGTTAGCGGTCGTGTGCCGTGCTGATGTCACAGGGCGACACCGTTGTTGCTAACCGAGTGCAACCGAGTTTCATAGGAGATTTAATAGGAGGATTTTCTGTTCTCCGAAAACCAAAAAAACGTCTTTTCTCACTCAACATTTTCCAGCAGTGGCATATTAAAGAGAACTCCAGCTTGGAATTAGCGGAGACGTTGGTGCAATCATTGGACTACAAATCCCAGAATACAAGTTAGCTATATTCAGCAGTAAGTTATAGCAGAGACAAGATGGCAGGTTGTAGCTTTGGAAGAATGTACAGATCAGGAAGACTAAAGTGCCGCTGCATCGGTCTCTTTAAGTAGAGATGAAGTGCAGTCTAAAAATGCCTTGCACCACTATCACCAGGTGGTCAGAAAGCATTGTGGGTAGTCCAACATGGCGATGAAAAAGAAGTCATTAAAAAAATAAATCTGGGACGTAATTAAAGACCGTCTGTTAATGATAAAGATTAACATGCAAGTCGTTCAGGACGGACTTTTCCTTTACGTTGATGTTTCTTTTTATTTCATTTCTCGTACGAGGCTGTTAAGTCGTGTTTCGGTAGTGTGGGAATGGAGGGCACTGTGAAGTTGGCAGTTTGCATGGACAATTTACCTTTAAGTTGTGTTAAACTGTGTAAGCTACAGAGTCATCATGAGTCACGCGTCTTGTCTGGAATAGCGCGTTTGCGGTCTCACGCGTCCGATTTCTCATTTCCGAACTCTAAATGATACTCACGAGTCCCCTCTACTCACCCTTAAGGCACATTTTGGGAAAACCCACATCATGCAGACTCTCTTACCCAAAAGCCCTTGTGATTTGGGCCAGGACCAAATCATCAGAGTCAAGAAGAAAGTTACATGGCGGATTTAGCAATATCAGAGCTAACATCAGAGAAAAAGGATTCGAATCCAGATATTATTAAAGTGTTGAATTGTCTTGTTGGGTTTTTTTTTTTGTTTTGTTTTAAATGAAAAACTTTAAGTATTTTTCATCATGAACAATGATGAACTTTACCGTATTTTACTCAGCTGATTGCCTGCTAACTTCAGTTACTTTTAGTGATTTTTAGGAAATTAAAATGGATTCACGTGCAATTCTTGCGTAATAAAACCTGAAATAAAAACCTGGACGTGTTTTATAATTTATGCACGAAAGCGTTACGCTGATCTGTGATTGGGCAGCAATAGAGACTCAATTTAATGTGGAACCAAAGACAGTTAAAGCTGATTAAATCAATCACTTCATTTTACTGAGCCTCTTGATATGGAGCTACAGCTACGAGTCATTGATTTCATCGTGGTTTATTGATGTGGGTGGGTTTAGGTTCAGGTTTTGGTGAAGCGTCTGAATGACTCTGAATGATTCTACTGCAAGATCAGCAACAAAAAATATTAATGAAAGTGTAAATCTTCGGTTATTTTTGGAATCTCGAGGTGAAGTGCAGACCAAAGTGCTGACGGCTTATGGTACCATTTGGGAGAGAGCCTTAGGCTAACTAGCTAACTAAGAGATTAACGAAATCCATTATTATTCATTATTTAATATTTTTTTAATATTATTTTATACTTGTAGTCATTATTTATTTTTATTTATTATTATATTATATAATTATTTATTATTTGATTTTTTTAAAAGTAATTATTTTTATTTATTTTATTATTCTATTCTATCTTTTTTTGCTAAAAAAAAGCATTACATTCATTTTTTAATACTTAGATATATTTGATTTAATTTATTTTTATTTTATATTATCTCTTATTTAAATGTTGTTGTTTTTTTAAATTTTATATCTAGGTATCTTCATTTTATTTTTATTTCATTTTATTTTTTATTTATCTTTTTTCGATATTTAGTTTGACAAATCTTGTTTTTTGGTGAATTATTAAAGCATTTAAAAAAAAAGAAAAAAAAGAAAGAAGATTATTCAGCTTGCACTTTCGCATTGAGGACGATCATCTGTTAAGCTGCAGTCTTAATACTCTTGAAGCATTTGGTCACTTATACAGTGTTTACACTGTCCAGATGTCACAGTAGCACACGGTGACCTCGATCCCATGTCAGGATCGATACTAATCTGGTGTGTAATGTATGTCCATTGATCAGCCGACCCCGGGGGGTTATTAGGACGCCTCTGCCTTTTAAACAGGGTGATAATCCTGGATAATAATGGCAATTGAGACCCTTTAGCTCCCTGGTGGAACACTACACAGGCACGGGAGGACCAGCGCTGCAGAAATGTCATTTCCCAGCCTAGGCATTTGGAATGCGCTGCTGAGATCCATATTTTTGGAGGCAGAGAAAAATGTATAAGCTCACAAGACAGAGCTCTAGCGTCTCTAGAGAGCCTGTATGCTTCGTCAATAAACATAGCCAAGAAGCTCCTACTTTCACAGGAAGTAGCGATTTGACGACATGCAGGATTGTCTCATTTATATCAGATTCATTTATGTGAGATTTCACATAGTGCTTTAGAATAACTTTGGAAAGCAGGACTCTTTTAAACCCACTTACTAATCCTTGCTCTAAAAAGCTCGTTGTGTTGCAGCTTTTAAAGGTTTTACTGCTAAAAATTGGCGCACAAAAGAGCGGAGAGCCAATCAGATCGCCGTTGCGAAGCTTGTGGCCAGAAAAGTGTACAAAAATGTACTAAATTATACAGAGTGTCTCAGGCTGAGTGTAGTCAGAGCTTGATTTTAGAATGCACCCTTTTGTTTTCTCCTTCTAGCTATGTAGCTTAGCTGGCCGGTCTCGCTAGCAAGAGGATAAGAATGAGTTTGTGATGTTGGTGTGATGCTACCTAAAAAAGTGAGAATCAAGGGGAAGGTGTACGAGGCAGTGGTGAGATCGGCCATGCTGTATGGTTTAGAGACAGTGGCACTGAGGAAGAGGCAGGAGTCAGAGCTAGAGGTAGCAGAGCTGAA
>JAKKZN010000008.1:2185781-2199426 GCA_033441825.1 Pangasius elongatus
GTGTGTGTGTTCACTACTGTGTGTGCACTTGGATGGGTTAAATGCAGAGCACAAATTCCGAGTATGGGTCACCACACCTGGCCACAAAAGTCACTTCATATTAATTTGGAGAGAGGCTGCCGATGGAACGGCTGGTTATAGCTGCTATAACATAAGTGAACACTTGTTTCGTGGCCATTCTACAACATTAAACATAACTATAAATGGATTTAAAAAGTATGACGTTTTAAATTCATTAAAAATTGTAATTGTTGGCAAACTGCTGTGGCGTCAGAGGAATAAAACACCTCAGGATGCGCTGTTAAAGGAAATGAAGCAGCTTTTGTGTGGTAACTATAACAGCACAACAGCACTGTTTTATTCATGATTTAATCTTTCCAAAGGAAGATGATATTTTTTCTATTTATGTAATAATAAAAATTCACCAAAACTAAACTTTAAGGCACTAGAAGAGGCACTTACTGGATTTGTTTCATCTGAGGCACTACGAACTACAATTAATAAATTCTTAGCTTTCGATCAGTTCGATTAACGGGAAATAATCGAACTTATTATATCTTATAATATCTTATTAATGTCTGTGCACTGTATAAAAGAGTATAAAGCACGAGTAGACTCAGCTCCGGTTTGTGGTAGTTTGTGGTGTTTCTTAGTCCATATGAGAATCGGCCAATCAGATCACTTCGAATGTGTGCCATGTGACCTCTACGTGTATTTCATTCCGAATAAGGGTTTTCTGTATGTCCAGCCTCTTGCTGTTTATATATGTATATATATAAAATTGCACCCAATATTATTGCAAAAACAATTGTCTACATTGTTCGTAATGTTTTTGTGTGTGAATTGTGTGTTTTTTGTCTCCCTCTTGTGGTCAAGACGTGAAGCGCAGCAGCACTTGTGTGAGAAGGCACGTGAGCATAAAAGGCAGCGTGTAGCCAGGAGTGGGTGTGGCTAATCCCCTAGCGCTGGGGGGCGGAGTCTCCTGTGGATTACTGAGTGACGATCTTCTCCTCTGCTGATCTTCCTGCAGCTTTGGTGAAGTTCTCGCCGTCACGTAGTCCTTGGTTCTCTGTATGTTCGGAAGTGAAGTCGTGCTACAGGCAGCGAGGAAACAGGAAGCGAAGTTTTAGCATCGTTATTGGCTGAGATTTCATTCGACAGGGGGTCAGTTCGTAAAATTTACGTCTCATAGCCAGAAATTCTTAATCATTTTCTTAATGGAAAGTTCTTTCAGAAATTTCAAGTCACTCAAGAATGTCAGATGCTGCAAAATGATATTATTCTCCAACCAGGCCCTATGTAACATTTATAAATGATTGAATCTCTGCGTGATAAAAATCTAATACACGTAACGTAATATTTTAATGCTCTCATGGACGAAAAATTAGCTGTGTACTTTCGGCAGATTCCTGACCTGACTTATCTGCCAATATATTAGGAATTTCAAGCTTAATATTCGCTTAATAGTAATCTGATCTGTATATATATATATATATAGTATAAATGGTACACTATTTTGACATACTGGACAGTGATATCATGTCTGTTTGCATATCTCATGTATTCATCGCTGAATAGTAGTTGGTTTAGTTAGTTAGTTAGTTAGTTAGTTAGTTAGTTAGTTAGTTAGTTAGTTAGTACTTTTGTACATTTTAACAATAGCCACAAATGAGCTTTGTAACTTACAATCTTGGAAATATGTATTTTTTACTTAAAAAAAATGACACATCAGTTACGTTCTTCTAAATACATACAGCACGTGTTTGCTCGCCTGTCATATTCTAACAAATCTGAAAAAGTTAAGATAAGCAGACTTATATCCTAGACTTTAGATACTTATAATAATGTGTTTATTCTACAGTGTATGGATTTTAACCTCTACACTCCTAGAACTTACAGTCCTTACTCTCGAAGTATTTGGTTTTATCGTAGTCACTTGAAATCTGAGTTAAGATGATTAACTACATAAAAAGCTTGGACTTTAAGGGGTTAAACTGATCACTTTATTGATGGGTCAGCTTGGGATATTTGGTTAGTCAGTGCTGTTTTACATTTTTATTAATAACTGTAGATCTGTTCTTGTCACTAAAGCTAACATTTTCAAATTATTCTGGAATAAAACACATTTACTGGTAATATTTGGAAGATCAACGCTGGCAATGTTGCACCGAATATCATGATTATATTGTTTAACTGATTATTAGCACGGAAATCGAGCCCTCCTCCTCATGTTTGCTCACTGAGGAAGTCAGATATCACTGCGCAGGCTGCGAGAAGCCGAGTGTGTTACCTGTATCCGATTCGCACCCACAGGTCGCTGAAGAGACGCTGCCTGCTGTGAGGCCTCTGGGCCTTCCGAGGGCGCTGGTGTCTCCCAAACTCCTCCAGCTGACTCAGGCTGTCCGGCTCCAGCAGGTGGGGCAGCTCCTCTTCTGCCTCAGGAGCTTCTGATGTCCCCTCAGTCACCGGCTCAGGACCTCCCCCGCTCTGCGTCACAGTGGTACCTTCCATCTCTGGCCAGCTCCTGGGACAGCACCATGAGGACGGAGAGACAGGGAGGTAAAATAGTTAATGGTGGCTGGACAATATCAGGTGTCAGTGTTTGTCTTTGTGTGTGTGTGTGTGTGTGTGTGTGTGTGTGTGAGGTGCTGAATTCCTCCACAGTCCAGTATCACTACACACACTCTCCTGCTCATTCACGCTCCTTCTCTCCTTCTCATATCCTCCGATATGACTCACTATGAACTTTCAACCAACACACACACACACACACACACACACACACACACACACATTCCTTAAGCATATAAAGAATTTACGAAGTGCCAAAACAAGCCGCTAACCACCAGAAAAGTGGGCACCATAAAATCAGGCACGCCCTCATCTCTCTAAAGAGGCGTTCATCATGTTCATGATACAGACGCAGTTAAAGCCTCGTTTTTCCCCTTCATCATTAAACCTTATTAACATTGATGTTTTCCTACCATCGTCAAGGTTCTTTGTTTGTTTTTGGGCAAATAACGACCGTCCTTCCACCTGTTTGTTATCTGAATAGTCATTTTTCCAACAGAGCGAGAAGAAGGTTCGAATGCTGCTCCGCCACCATGAGGAATAAATGTTGTGAATATTTTTTGGGAAACAGCCTAAATACATATTCGGGGGTTGCACAGACTAGTCGTGGCAGCATAAAAACAACGAGGTAGACAGTAAACAAAGCATGTTAAATGCACTGCGTTAGTTTGAAAGTCAGCCACACATTCTGGAAGCTGCGCAAAGTCTTCATTTTTTATTCCGCTTGCTCCTAAAGGAATTGCTCCAGCTGTTATTGTAGTGCTGCAAAGCTAAATAAAATGTAAATAAAATCCTCACACTCTGAGTGCGGATTACGCCGCAGTGTGAAAGAGCGCTTTCAGATCCACAGGCTGCACGTCACTATCCGGTCCCTCTCAGCTAGTTTAGAGTTTTTGGATGCTACTGAATCCAGAGTTGAACATGGAGGAAAAAAACTTCCCAGATATTGCTGTAAAGTGGAATCTGCTGAGGGACACGAGCTTCCATGCTGCGCGCTCTCAGTTCCAGGTTGCAGCTGAGCCGCCACGTCGTCCACAAAAGTGCTCTTTAAGAACAGGTCCATAAATAGTGTGATATGATACACAAATTTATTCTTTTTATGCATTTATTGCAATGATTTTGTTGTTGTTGTTGTTGTTAAAATAAGCTGGAAATGTAATTTGTAGCCTGTGTATGATTGTTAACTGGACTGCAGCTTGGCATGCTCTTTGCTGTTGTTTATAAGCTGAACTTTATATGTATTGAATTTGCTTTTTAATTATCAACGCCAAGCCTTTCCTTCACCTAGTTGGCTTTATTTGTGCGTTGCACCAGTGATTAGGCTGTTTCCTACATGAAGGATTTACTTCCTGGCAAACTTAGTGCATGTGAAAAGGAAAAACAACACAAATATTATTTTGACAAATGCTCAGTCAAGACCGAGATTAAGACCAGTCCAAAACAGAAAACGTCTCGAGTCTGGACTCGTGTCCAGTCCTGCAGCCCAAGTAAACAAGAGTCACTTAACTCCTAATGTGAATGTGTTTAATGTAAGAATGTAGTTGTGTAGGTTTAAACACAAGTCACTGTATACACACTACATAAACAATAACTTTATTTTCAGTTCTGGAATGACACAAAAGAGTTCTCTCTCTCTCTCTCTCTCTCTCTCTCTCTCTCTCTCTCTCTCTCTCTCTCTCTCTCTCCAGCTTTATGTAGCTGTGCTTATTTTTCCATGTGCTAAATTTTGCTGTTTTAATTTGCTGAATTTAACCTGTTCTTCTCTGGGAACGTCCCACATCTCTGCCCTTCTTGCCTCGCGTCTTTGGTCCTACACCAACCCCCCCCCCACACACACACACACACAAGACAAATGGGTGAGTCCCGTGTGCCATTAGAGTTGGCAGAGCGGCGGGCCGGCCCATCTCGTCATGGTTAGCGGGGGGGGATCAAAGGCAGACTGTAGCTCTGTTTGTAATTTGCACACTGTATGCGCAGTGTCTGCGTGGTGAGTTACAGCGTGCCAGGCACATCTATGTGGTGGGCCGTGACATGATGATCAGACTGTGTGTGCAGTGTGTGTGCAGTTTTCTCTGGCGTCGTCGATTTAATATGATGCTCAGTCCAATGTGTTATTGAACAACGGTCAGAGTTATTATGTGCGTGCCCAAGATAATTGGGGGAAAAAAGTAGAGAGAGTGTAAGAAAGGACGCGGATGGAGCAAACGAGTGGGAAGAAAAGTGTAAGATTTAAGAGCCGGGTGAGAACGAGTGGCAGTGTGTGGCTCCTTCAAAAAAAAGCTCACGTTTAATTTCAGTGAATGGAACGCACATACCAGTGAAGGTGGAGTCATGAAGAGTTGCAGATCATCGTCTATTAAAAAGTTACATTTTTGACAGATGCATAGGGACGTGCATATGGATAATAAACATAATCTAATGTATGTCCTGTTAGCTGTGTGTTTGTGTGTGTGTGTGTGTGTGTGTGTGTGTGTGTGTGTGTGTGTGTGTGTGAGAACGACTCACGGTGTAGCAGGCTCCTGGGCCGGTGTGTGCTCCACCTCATAGCCCTCCTGCTGCAGGATGTCCAGGACACTGTGGTTGCCCAGGAAGTGACCTGAAACAACAATAAAATTCTGAGAAGTCATATCACTGGCAAAGGGATGGCATGAGGAAGAAACTCCAACCATGTTAACATACAGAGTCAAAAGGAGAGTATTAATCCCATCCGTCACTCTATTTTCTCCCAGTTTGGTCACTTCCCACCCACTTAGATAGCTCTCCTCTCTGTCACAGAAGGGTGAAGACTAGCACGTGCTTCCTCCATCTTTCCGAACAGCTGCTCATGCTACATCACAGCACAGACGCTAACTGCCCTCTTCTGCATATATGAGCTCACGGATACCCATGATTGGTCAGTGTCACTCTGATTGACAGGACAGAGAGCACGTAAATCCATCCCTCCCTCCCAGAGAGCATGGCCACTCCTGGATGGCTCGTGGCATCGTACGAATGCAGAAGAGGGTAGTTAGCGCTTTTTCTGAGTCGGTTCAGCTGCACTGCTGCAACGTAAATGCTTGAAAGAGATAACTGGCTTCACGTGTCTGAGAGGCAGCACGTGCGAGCCTTTATCCTCTCTGGCTGGTAGAGAGGAGAGCTAGCTAGTGGCTGGGAATAAGCAAACCACTAAAGTTGTTTGACTACTAAATTGTGTCACACTGTATCCATAACAGGGATATTATCGCTTCTACGTTCCATTAGTTCCAGCTAATTCACTTGGGTATCTATCTAGATTTATTAACAACAAAAATTCAGTTGAGTTCATAATATTTAGTCTAACTACAGGACAGCAGGGAGGAGGTTTTTGGCATTTTCACTCTTGGGCGAATACTCGAGTCCATTTTTACACTCTAGTTGTTTTCCATTTGTGACCTTTACTTATTAAACATGTGATTTCTGTAGACAGTAAATAAAAAACACCATATTTTTCCAGCTCTTTTTTTACTGCCACAAGCCAAAATATCTCCACACAATCTGTGTACCGTGTTATTTATCTTTCTGACATTCAGGTATGTTTTTGATAAAAAATATGGCCGCATCACCAAGCTCTGTCTCTCTCACGCCTAATTCCTTTGCTCTTGAGACATCAAACACACACACACACACACACACACACCTCTGCACCATGGCATGATGAAAGCCGTTTTATTTTCCCGACGCTCCCAGATAATCCAGCGCGTCACTCATCCCAGCAATAACTGCTAATACAGGCCACAGCAGCATACTTCATGAGCTTATTAACAGCATGCTGAAAATGCTGCAGCCTGTCTCTTTTCATGCCTCCTCCGTGTCATTATTTTTCGGCCTCTCTGCTCCTTCGAGTTCAAAGACTCCAGCGGCGAGTGTGAAGAGGCTCCCGTCGGGTGTGGCTCAGATCTGACGGACAGATCACACCGCTCAGGCCCGAACGCCGGACAGAAACAGGCGGCCCATTGAAAGCCGTCCCGATCCAATCTTCACCTCGGGTAATGCAGAGGCTGGCAGCGTCAGCGTTCCTCACGCAGCAGCACGGCGAAAAAGCAAATTCCCTCAACACCAGAACACACTCTGGTATTAAAGCAGGGTCAGTGAGCACTTCAGTGCAGCTCAGAGGGTAAAAGCGTCAGCCGCTGTGCTCGGTGTGGGAGCTCAGAGACAACGGACACTTCTGTCACAGTTCGCTGTTTATTTACACGCTTTCAGGAGCCACCATCTTGGCATATCATCATTACATAGTATTCCCTTACGCAAAGTAAAAAGTGAGGCAAAGATCTTGTTCAAGGATTCCTCAGTGGCTGTTGTGCAATTTACAAATCACACCTTTCCACTGAAACTTCTACAGAGTGTCCAACAAGTCAGGAAACAATGAGCGGAAAAATACATATTCTTCATTTTGCATTTATTCTTTACAACACGCTGTAGACTCTGCACATTTCCCCAACCGCTGTATCATGGTTCTGATCAACGTATTCAGAGCCACATATTTGCTCGACATATTCTCATTGGTTCCTGACTTTTTGGACATCCTGTATAACCTCTACTCTATATCCAGGAGAGCATTAATTCCCAGCTAACACACGTTAGATTCCGATTTTATCCGAAGTAGGACGTGTAATATGCAGGAGGTTATCTGACTAGTGTAACATCATAGCTGCTGATCGCAGATTCAGGCATTCGTGAGGATTCAGTACTCTTTGTATTCAAGAGGATCAGCTGCGGACGGACGGACGGACGGACGGACGGACGGACGGACGGACGGACGGACGGACGGACGGACGGACGGACGGACGGACGGNGTATTGAGCAGGTCGTGTGCTGATTACAGAACCGTGATGTAATAACAGTGATGTAATAACAGTGATGTAATAACGCTAATGTAATAACGATTTGCTTCACAGTGATTTGATTTGTATAAACGTAACGTAATAAACGTCCCCAGACAGCCAGAACACTTCACTAAGCCGACGTTCCTGGACTTCTGCTCGGAGAAAACGTTCAGCTAACGGGAAAATTGTTAGCTGACAGTTTAGTGAGTTTTCGAAACAACAAACTGTGTCAATAAAAGACTGAAGATTTCTCTCCTGCTCCGTCACCTCTCCCTCCTCCCGAATAAACACCCACGCCCAGAAACACAGCCATAAACTCCACCAGCACTGTCCAAGCTGTAATGCAGTACAGATGAGCTGAACACACACACACACACACACACACACACACACGTTCTGAAGCCACCCTTAATGTGTATCTGCTCATGGTGAGAAGCCATTAATGAATAAATGAATAATAATAATAATAACGCTGGGTGTGAGGAAGAAAGGAAACTGTGAAGAAACAGAGAAAAGGGAAGTGAGCAAGGAAGGAAAGATGTGAGAAGATTAGACAGAAAAAAAGAGAAATAGAAAGGAAGGAAGACGGAAGTTAGGAAGGTGAGAGAAGCAGAAAGAGACAAAAGAGAAATGGGAATGAAGGTGTGAAAAATGTGAAAAGAAAAAAAATTGAAAAAATGGAGAAAGGAAGAAAATTAAAAGGAAGGAAGGAAGGAAGGAAAAATCAGAAATGGTGAAAAAGAAAGAAAGGAAGAAAGTGGAAAGAGAGAAAGACTGATAAATAAAAGAAAAAAGAGTCTACGAGTGAGAGACAGAAAAAAGAAAGATGGGAAAAGGAACATGGAGAAACTCATGAAGCGTAACATACATCACTGCTGAACAGTGGAGAGAGTCTGTGATCAGCTGCCTTCTGTTCTCTCTGTCACTCACCATGCGCAGGTTCATTACATGCTTATACCTGTGTGTGTGTGTGTGTGTGTGTGTGTGTGTGTGTGTGTGTGTGTGTGTGTTATGGGTCATACAACAGCACAAAATCCATAAATCGCATCTTAGTCTCTGAGTCAATAAACTCTTCACACTGACCCAAGTGTATCAGAAAGTGTGTGACATCTTAAACCCCCCCCCTCTCTCTCTCTCTCTCTCTCTCTCTCCCTCCCTCTCTCAGACACACACACTGCAAATCCCGCCACACCACAAAATCCGGAAATTCCATCCCCAGGCCGTGGCCACCTTCTGCTACAGCTCAGATCAGGGGAATTAAAGAAATGCTCCTTCAGACAGGTTGCTTCCTCTTGGGCCAGTGTGTGTGTGTGTGTGTGTGTGTGTGTGTGTGTGTGTGTACAGTCATATACTTGTACACTTGTACACTCATATATTTGTATACTCATATACCCTTACACTTGTACACTCATATACTTGTACACTCATATACTCTTACACTTGTACACTCATATACTTGTATAGTTTGTATAAGTTTTGTTTGCGTATGTATGTGCATGTGTGTGAGTGTGTGTGTGTGTGTGTCTGTCTGTCAGGCCCTGTTTAAGACGCTTAGACGTGAGAATATTGAAACATTTTCTCTTTGGACTCTAAATATTGACTTTGTCCTCATGGTTCCCTGGAGGCTGATAAACGGAAGCGAAGAGGGGGAGTGTGGAGGAAGGTGATGCAGGACAGAAGAGAAAAGCGATGACAAAGGAAAGAGAGAGTGATGGTGAGAAAGTAAAAGGGAACAACTTGGAAGAAATAAAATAGTAGAACAAAGCAAAGAGGGTGTGTGAGAGTGACAGTGAGGAATCCACCTGCCAGCATGTTTCTGGAATTCGGGAGGAAACTGGAGAACCCGGAGGAAACCCGCAGTGACACAGGGACCACACGTGACACTCCACACACACACAGTAACCTGAGCTCAGGATTCTTATTCCTCTAATCAGATCTTTAATAAGCTTATTAATAAGATTTCCTCTGCATAGCTCTGGAAATCGAATCCACTCGTCTGTACATGCTTCCCATCAGCTCGCATAATTAACAACAGACGTGACTGCGAAATCCATTCATATACCACACACTGTGGTGTGTGTGTGTGTGTGTGTGTGTGTGCTTGAGTTAATGGGTAAACAGATTTAACTGTCAGTATGATGTGAATTTAGGAAAATCTACTAGCATTAATGTTAAACAGCAGCTATTTGCTTTTCTTTAAACATTAGCGATGTTAAGATTTCTTCTGAATCCTTCAGCAGTCACACACTCCCGAAACAGCAGCGCTTCAGACTCCATTAGCACCGAACGAGCTCGTAGCCGCAGTCATTAACAACATGTGTAACAGCAGTGAGATAACGAGCCGTGCTACTGTAATTAGCACCGAGCGTCTTGTTAGCACCAGCGCTAATGCTCCGCAGCGAGACAAACATGCACTGAGCCGCAGATCATTTTCATTCCTTTGACAGGCCAGTGAGGGATGGGTGTAAAAATGGGTTGATGTGGGCCAGTCTGGAACCAAGAAGCGGTGATATCAGGGGTTTAGGGGCGGAGTCATGTCATCACCATGGCAACAAAGTGACATATTTATATGAACACTGTTGTTTGTGCTGCTGTTATAGAAAATTAATCAACACTTTCTGACCAATCAGAAGCAGAAATTCATGGTTCATGGTTCATTCATGGTCAAAAATTCCAGAGCAATGAGTTAAAACAAATGTGTGTGTGTGTGTGTGTGTGTGTGTGTGTGTTTAAAGATGGTGTAAATCTGGGTGGTTGGATGGCGTGACTGATAAAGAGACAGAAACATGAAAGACAACAAGATACCCATGTGTGTGTGTGTGTGTGTGCATTGAGGAATGTAAGTGTGTGAGCACACGCTACACCCCTGCAATCTACAAGTGCAAAACACATGTGCACGGCTACACACACACACACACACACACACACACACGATCGCATTTACACAACGTCGCTCTCCTTTTTTTTACGACCTTCCTGATGGTTTCAATTAAAAGCCGATCTGCCCTCACGTGCCCTCTTTGTGATTTTATTAGTCCAAGAACGAAAATAAACGTTTTGAAAGACTTTGAAGTTTCGTGCTAATTGCTCTAGCAAGTCAGAAAAAGGTTCTCCTGTGCTGAAGCGCTGCTGTTTCGGGAGCGTGTGACTGTTTAAAGGATCAAAAGATTCAACAACAATGCTAATATTGCTAATGATGAATTAAGGCTACAAAAAAGGCTTATATTGCTAATGATGCTAATGACGACTGAAAGCTAATAACTGCTAGTTAACAGTAATTCTAGGACCTTTTTCTCTGTTGCTAGCCATGTTAGCATGGCTATATTGATTATATAGCATCATATTGACGGCAAACCTGATTGCATATGTGTGTGTGTGTGTGTGTGTGTGTGTGTGTGTGTGTGTGTGTGTGTGTGTGTGTGTATGAGTGTGCAAAATGGCGGCTGGTCTGTGGCCTGTGCAGGAAATTCCAGCGGATGTTCTGAATAAAAACCCATAACACTGAAGTACAGCAGAATAACCAGGCAAATGAAAACCTGCTGAAATGTGTGTGTTTGTGTGTGTGTTTGTGTGTGTGTGTTTTTTTTTATTTACACACAGTTACAACATCAAGTTATTGTAGCTCAGAGTTTATTAGACAAGCGTGACTTCAGTAACGCTCATGCACGTGTGTTATAAACCAGTGTGTGTGTGTGTTATCTGAGGATGCATATGCAGTGGATTAGCTACGACGTGTTAGGTGTCTGATCTTTGCCTCATCGTGCTGATGTGGTTTAGGACACGGTGCCACTTCCTTCACCGTGGAGCAGAATGATGGAACGCCGCAGCGGTGGCCATGATGGACAGATTCTCACTTTTTTCCTTAGCGCTATTTGGTTTGGTTCGGTATGTTTCCATCTCAGGAAGTGCTCCAGAGTGATACATTTCAGTGGACTAGCAAGCTGGAGCAAGCTGGAGCTGGAGTCAACATGTCAGGAAATATGCTTAATAATCTTATATTGGGTTTATGACAGGAAATACGAGATAAATCAGTTGACAGTAAGATGTCAGTTTTTGCAGTGAGGGTGTATTCCCACCTCACACCCAGTGTTCCCAGGAATCACCACGAACAACCACGATCCATGCTTGTTTGTTTGTTTGTTTGTTTGTTTGTTTTTGGGAACGCAAACCAGGACCTGTGTAACGAAAGTCTTTAGTCCCACGAAATGTCTCGAGGCTTCTTCGTCATGACGTCTCAGGGAGTTTTTCCTCGCCACTGTCACTTGTTCATTAGGAATCGTCCGGATTTCTGGAAAGCTGCTTTGCGACGATGTTAAAAACGCTATACGATTAAAGCTGAACTGAATACAGTTCCTCCTCGAAGGTATAGTGAGTGTGTGTATACAGACAATCTCTCCATCCTGACTTTAGCAGGTATTTGGCGTATATTTAGAAAAATAACCGTGTCATGCAGCGATGATGCTTTCAAGTGTTTCTCATCGTCTTCGGATGAGTCACGCTCCTTCAAAATTCTTTACGAACTGGGCTTATAGGTTGTTAATCGTTACTTACACGTACAACTGTTGGGCGAAACCGATCTAAAACACAAGCGTGTGTGTGTGTGTGTGTCAGAGAGAGAGAGTGTGTAAGTCAACATACACGTATACACACCTGCTCTAAAATATATACCATTATATAACTTTGGAGAAAATACCCATGTTACACTGAGGAAAACTATGTAAAAAAGAAATAAAAAAAAAAAAAAAAAAACATGGTGATTGTTGCCGTGGGAACCGTAGTGTGTATGTATGTTATGTGAAGGTCATTAGGTTACTAGTTTATATATATATAGCACTTTGTACGGCGCTTTGGTCAATGGACGTTGTTTTATATGTGCTCTATAAAGCTAAAATTGATTTATTTACTGACTAGCTTATTTGCTAACGTTAGCTAGGAAGCATGCTAGTGACCCTGAGGAAGCTAGCTAGCCTTGTGCATGGCTAATGCTTTTTAAGGGCAGAGTTTGATCACTTTTTCTAGATCAGTAATAAGAGTATAATTTTAAATATATCTCAGATACCTCAAAATAGCTAATATGTGGCTTTTGCTAACATTTTTCCAGCCTGAAAATCTAAAACTAATAGAAATGACTAATAGAAGTGCCGTTTTAAGCAAGACAGAAGAAAAAATAAACTCAGAAAGACAGAAAGACAGACAGACAATGTGTGTGTGTGTGTGTGTGTGTGTGTGTGTGTGTGTGTGTGTGTGTGGCAGTGTCTATCAGACACAAGCTCACACACACGTTCCTACTCTTTCTCTGAAGTTGTCTCGCTTTATCTCTCTCTCTCTCTCTCTCTCTCTCTTTCTCTCTCTTTCTCTTTCTCTGTTCATCCTGAAGTCGTACCTCACTCTACATTTAATCCCTTCAGAAACCACATAAAGTACATTCTCTCTCTCTCTCTCTCTCTCTCTCTTTCTTTCATACACACACACACACACACACACACACACACACACAAGTGAACACTGGCCCCCAACACCACAAATGGTCAGATCAATTTGAAGATTTGGAGCCGAACCATCAGTAGAACCTGTTGCACTTCAGGAAGCATCGGCTCCATTAGCGAGCAACGCTAACTGAAACAGCGTTTCCAAAGCGCTCTCTCTTATCTGTGTGTTTGTGTAAGTCTGGGAAGCACTGCTGGATATTTGTGTCCTGTTCAATTTCTTTCTGCCTGGACTCAGACCAAAAGCCAAACACACTCTACAGAACAGTAACGCATTATCTGCTTTCCGAAAAAAAAAGCGCAGATTTGGAAGCTACGTTCCCTCTAATTTATATAACATCGAGCAGAGCTTTCTGCCGTTTGAGCCGAAATACCGCACAAGGCCCCAGATTGCGTCTGTTCGGCACCTGCCTGGTTACCTTTAGGAGGCAACTCTCAGCATTATTTGTGGTTGGGACTGAATGTGGGTGGCAGAACGTTCGTTCCTGTTTAAGCTTTCAAAAAATAAGAAACCACAATGCGGTTATGAGAGTCAAATGTAAATGTATGTCAATGGCAGCAATTGACAATCTTTCTCATGCATGTCTGCGTCTGCGCCGATTTTATTTTTCTCTGCATGGAAGCATCATCAGAAGTGTGCAACAGTACAGGCGCACGGCTTAGTGACTGACAGCGAATTTACAGAATGTTGCAAGTTTGATCATATACAATAGAAACCAATCATCACAAACCTTCTGAGGCCTC
>JAKKZN010000008.1:2224037-2234994 GCA_033441825.1 Pangasius elongatus
GGAGAGTGATGATTCGCTGTGGAGACCCCTGAAGGGAAAAGCCCAAAGAAGAAGAAGAAGAAGAAGAAGAAGAAGATATGTGTTTTTTAATCTGTCATAGACTGTACAAGTCCCTGTGATTGAGTCATTACTATAGAAAAGATAGCGTATTAATATAAATAAATATATATAATAAAAACCCACGATTTGAAGCTGCACTACTGTCAGAGCTGCTGTTATAGAAAACTAATCTTCACCTTCCGACCAATCAGATTTGAGACTTTTATAGAATTATCCTGTGGCCTAATTCTGTTTAAATAAATAAATATATAAACAAAAGAGACAAACCAGAGGCAACATTAGCTATCTTCTACCCTACCGACCTGATTTTTTTTTTTTTTTTACTTCTCACACTCTTTGCTTTCTTTTATGTTTATCCTTTCTTACTGTCTTTATTCTTTTTTTACGGAGAAATCTATCACTCCTCTCGTTTTTTCTGTGGACGTTATATAACGTAATAGGCATCGCTGTCTCCCTCAGTAACCGGCTACTGGAGGACCATGACTGGAAACTTTAAACAAATTTGATTTCTCAACTCATTTGCCTTCTCTAAACACTGCCATGTGTTTGATGTTATGTTTAAACTGTTTCAGCTCAGCGGTGTTAAGAGTTAGAGTGAGCTCCAGAAGGAGAGGGGAAGTCATGTGAATGCGAGAGAAAGTTAATAAAATTAGGTAGACAGGAAAAAAAAAAATGAGATGAAGTTGATTGAGATGTAGGTCCTGTGCCAAGACTTTAAGGAAAAAACATTGCCTTATTGACGTCTTCTCTCTATTTTCCTTTGGTAAAATCTGTTACTGTGTTTTCTGTCTTAAGTTTAAAAGAAAGAAAGAACGAAAAAAAACACTAAGGTTGTGTAATCTGTGTAACACTATCAGTTAAAGGTGTGGTTTACAGTCACAACACGACGATGGCAGAAATGAAAAATGCTTTATGTAGCCAGCTTCTCCATCTATACAGGTGATACAACTCCATTACTTTCCGGAAATACCTTTGAAAAGTTGGCACGCTGTCTATAAAGGAATATAGTAAAACCTCATCGTCATCAGTTTCCTGATTTGGCAGCAAACGATTGATTTGATTGTTTTTTTCAGCTTTAACAACATTGTTAATAACATAACATTTGATGTTTTTATGTATTACACATTCAATTCTCTGACATCACTCTCAGCCATTGTAAATATGTAAGGAGTAAAACACTCTGGGGTGCATGCTGCTACAGGAAAATAATCAGTTACATGGTGGTGAGACGAGTCTATTATTTTCCTAACAACTCTTCCCAAAGTGCCTCTCTTGACATTAATAAGACCGCTTGTCATGTTACAGAGAAACCACAAAGCGTAAACTCGTCTGTCATGAAGACTTTCCTGTGTCTGAAAAGTTGGAAAAGGTGTTCGACTTTATCAATACAGAGAGAGAGAGAGAGAGAGAGAGAGAGAGAGAGAGAGAGAGAGAGATGTCTGGATCCATTCAATCACCATGGCTGAACAAGTTTTACATGCTATGCTGATTTAAAGCAGTGGGGTTTTATATATTTAATATATATGCTTATATATCTGTGTCAAGTACACATCCATAATTCTGTGTGTGTGTGTGTGTGTGTGTGTGTGTGTGTGTGTGTGTGCGTGTGTGCACATGCCTTGGCAGGACCACATCACTCCATAGGAAGCAGTATGGACCATATTAAAGCAGAGGTCAGTCAGAGGTCAGTGGTGAACTCTCCTACAAGGCCAGATGAGCCTCTGTGAAGTGAGAAAGGTCACGACCCTGCAACTTTCCTGATAACCTGCACTCAATCTGTCTGGCTTTAAACAGTTCACTCCTGTTTCAGTGTCTGTTTAAGTGTAAGGAATACATCAGAAGCCTATCGCATCATCACAGGTAAAGGCAGGTATGACAACATCAAAGGAAGTACCTGGATATAATCGGCTGTGTGTGTGTGTGTGTGTGTGTGTGTGTGTGGGTGAGGAATGTATATCAATCTCACATCTTTGTCAAACTCGGAGTGTTGCTTATACATTATATATATACACATATATACATAATGTGTGTGTCTGTGTCTGGGTGTATATATGTATATACCCCCTCACACACACACACACACACACACACACACACACACACAAAAAGTATGGTGATCTTTGGACACTTTGGGTGATAATGTTGTCCGAAAAAAACAGGAGAATTCAGCTTCAGGGTGTTAACATTAACTCTGCTGCATCATTGATTGTTTTCCTACATCACCACCCATGTTTTGTCTCTAATTCTCTTGCCTACTTGATGTGAGAGAGGGGTTTTGTTCTCTCTGGAAGCACGGACAGGATGAGAAGAGGCTGTTAAAGCTCAGCCGAAGCATCAGTTCCAGCCCCTACAAGAATGCAGGAAACAGGAGCCGGCTAAAGGGGAAAACCGAGGTTCGTTCCTTGGCATCGGGAATCCCGCTGTGTGGAAATGCACTTTGCCTCTCACGTTACCAGCCGCCTCAGACGGCCGGCACTTAGTCACGATCCGCCTCGACGTGCAGAATTCATTACTACCATCGGAGCGCAGGCCCAGCGGGACGGGACAAGACGGGTCAGGTCGAGGGATTCGCCTGCTGATGGACATGATTAACCAGGAGGATGTATGAAGGAAGATGGATTCATCAACTTGTTGGCTTTTGGGGGGGAAAAAAACATCTGGACGGCATGCATCGTTTTAAAAAGAAAAAACTTTTCAAGCTATTGATTTCAGTTTTATTAAAAGAGACAGCCGTGAGTTCAGCGAAAGCATTTGGATCCATGTAAAAAATGTAGCATTGGAATCATAAGTGAAGTCGATCTGTTTTTTTTTTCATGAACCTGAATCGGTTTCTTTGATGTGCAATGATGTTTCTGTAATGTGCGGTGAGTGAAGGCAGGACTCAACGTGCGCTTAATTAGGGTGAATCCAAAAATCATAGCGGGGGGGTCAATACACAGGCAGACGACAACAAAGTAGGACATTCATAATCATAAGATGGGGAAAATAGGCAAGAGTCGAAACCAGGAAGACCATAATGAGGCAATAAATACACAATAAGACTTCACGATGAGAAAAAGAAACAGCAGGGGGATAAACGGACAAATTAATCAAGGACTAAACACAGAACAGGTGAACACAATAGGGCAACAAGTCTGTGCCGGGAATGAACGTGTGTAATTGGTTAGCAACAAATTAGCCAGTTAACTTTAGTGATCATGTGTTTATGATGTATTTTCTTTCTCAGAACAGCTAACTGTATGGTCAGTGTTAACAGATTTAACCAACCGATCTAAGCGTCTATGTTGACTGAGCTAAAGTAAATACTATAAACGCATTTAAAGTAGTGAAGTGATATTTTATTTACTGTTCCACTGTGTGAGCGGCCATATTTGATTTGATGCTAACTTCCCGATTCCCTCTTCGGAGTTTCAGAGGTACGAGCTTTAGTTGAACGCAGCATTAGCATTATAGCCTTCCTTAAGCTCAGCTCACGTAGCACAACAGTCATCAATAGTTCAGCTTGTTCGGTTAGCACCATAGCCATTAGCTTAACTTAATTTAGATCTCTTAGTTAGCACCTTCTAGCTTTCACAAGATCAACTCAGCTTGAGTTGTTAGCACCACAGCCGTTGTTTAATGAATATTTTATTACCCAAAACTGAAAAATGAGAACAGTGAGAAAGGAAAGAAGAGATTTCGCAAGTACTTGGAAAATACAGCAAGGAAAGCAAGCTACTTTAAAAAGGACGTGCTTACACGACAACACAAATGTACTATCATGTCTAAAATATCCTGAAAAAGAATTCATCACTTCGCTAGAAATGTTATTTTTGTTGCTCATCATCATTTATCTGTTACGACCTTTTGTTTTTTCATCACTGCAGTTTTTCCCTGTGATTCAGATTAGGCAATATGTACACTTTCTCTCTCTCTCTCTCTCTCTTTCTCACACACACACACACACACACACACACACACACTTAGCCCTGCTTTTAGCATCCGTCTCTGTAACTAACACGGTGGAGTTTCCCTTATATCACATGGCCCGCCTGACTGTAGGTAAAGACTCAGAGTTTGCTGGAATTAAACCACGTATGTGTCCTAACCAGCCATTTTAGCTTCCACCAGGTCTCCTGTAATGTCCTGTCCATGAATGTTTAACTCGTTCTGGATACCAGACGGCAATTAAAAGCCAATCAAGCCATTAAGACAGCTCTCAGCTCACCTCGTGCATGACGACAGATCAGACGATAACAACTTCCTGCCATGTTTATGTAGATTTCCTCTGAGAAATATTTAAACCTCAAGTTTCCGAACATGTCCAGCAGTTGGCACCGTATTTAAAGGAATCGTTTGGCAGAGAAAAAAAAAATGTACTGTTAAATAAGCCGAACAAACCCTCACAGCTTCACTCCCAATGTAAAAGAATCCAAAGATAATATCAGTGCTTCGGGTTGCACCGAGCGATGGATTAGCTAAAGCCCCTTCACACTCCCACAGACGACTTTCACTGCAGTGTTCATGTGTAACGCCGGGAGTCTGAGGACTGTGAAAGGACTGCGCTGTATGAGTGTCACTGTACAGCACTGGAGGTCAGAGACTCAGGAGGTCATGGGTTCAATTACAAATCCGATGGCTGATAGTGTACGGCTAATTCAGGGCCCTTAACCCCTGATTGCTTTAGGGGGATTTTCCATTGGGGGAATTTAGTGTAATTGGAAAATGGGCATGCTTTCATAATCTTTTTATGTCACAACCAGCTTCTATCTAAATAATTAGCTTGAATAATTAGTTTCTTGACAACCAGGATATAAATCGTGGAAGGTTCATGCATGTTTGGAGATCATTTACAGATTTCAATTTTCTTAATGTTACATTTTAGACTATGTGTAAAATGTCGACAAAAAAAATCCAGTATGTTATAAAGTTGTTGAATGTCATAATGACCGTGTGAGATATGCTACATTTTTAAATATATTTTGTCTCTGTCTGTATTCAGGATAATTATTTTTTGTTTGTACCTGCGCACAGGTAACCAATTTAGTTTCCAAAAATATTTTCCTGATCCTAATGTTACCCTGAACAGACAGTTACTAAGGATGAATGACGTGAATGAAGTAAAAGCCTTCTGCTTGGGTGAGTTTTTTGTTGCATCCTAATCCCAATACACACCTCTAGTCTCAACCAGATGTCCTGTGGGGGGGAAAAAATGAATAGTGTGCCTCTTATTCTGTTTAGGGCACATTATCTGTTCATTACGAATAATGTATTTGTATACAGTTACATCCCAAGTGTGTACATGGTGCTTTGGGAATGCACTGGTGACCCATTCAGGGTGTATTCCTGCCACATTCCCAGGATAGGCTTTGGATTCAGCGAGACACTGACCAGGATACTGAAGATCATCAAACTTTCCCACTTGGGCAGGAAAGCCATGAACATGGCAACCTTGTTAAGTTAGTTCAGACTCAGACAGGATTGTAGAAAGCTTTGTAGGATTAGATTCATTAATTTTTTTTGAAAAAAAGGAAACTTTTTTGTGGATTTTTTACTAACGCACTGATTTGGGGCTGAGATGAAAGATAATGGGGATGAAGCCCCAGTCAGTAGGATCTGGAATATTTTATAGACTGTAGTATAAATGCAAAAAACATCTGTATGGTCTGTTATCTCGCATTTGCCCGTGTCCTTATTTGTTCTCTTTGCGGCTGTCACACACCTGATTACCGAGGCAAATTCCTCGTATGCTTGTCATATCGCGTACTCGGCGATAAAGTGTTTCTGATTTGGGAATGTCTAGATAGCAATCCAGTGCTCTGGGCAAGCGACTTCACGGAAAAGAAGCAGCGTATGAGTCAATAGTAAGCTAGAGGTGGTTTTGTTTGCAGGAGCAGATCAATGTAGTGTAGCTAATGAAAATGGCAGGCATCTTGGACGGAGTATTCTTAAATTTAGATTTAGGCTTCTATAAATAAAAAAATCACGAACATGAACTGACTCCAGCTTCCCATCGCATGCTACTCGGTATATTGTATATCCTCCAACTGTAGCATTATATGGCAAAATAAACGCCAGGCTGTGGTGATATAGATCAGAGGAAGCTGGTAGCTGGATAACAGGAGCACAGTGATTATCTTGCCAAGAACAGTGAGGTGGCTGCTTTTTCCATCACGCTGTTGCTCCATCCATTACGAGGCAGCCCTGGAATGTAAATATTTACATGCAGAGGAAGGTCAGGCTCTCTTTAATTTCTTCATTTAAACATGCACTATTTACAAGAGATCCATCCAAACAAGCACAACGTGAAGCGGGACACTGTGCTGACATGCCTCGGTCCACGCTGGAAGGTCCTTGGCTCAGAATGTACGCGAATATTTCTGCTAATCCACTCTGGAGGACGCCGTCCAAGAACCATCAGCATGTCAGCACGCGGAGCTCAGAGGGGCGTCGTTAGATAAAGATGGAGTCTGACTGAATGGAAACGAACACTGGTGCCATGTACAGTATGTAACTTCACAACTCAATGGTCAGGTCCATTCAAACTGACACAGTACTTTCCCTCTAAGATTTCTAGAAAATTTAGATTTAGAAGATTTGGATTTATCTGAGTGCTTAGTTGCAGTAGTATCCGGGGAAGTCAGGTAATTTATGGATCGATCACTACTGTTGGAGTAGCTATGTCTATGTAGCTATGTAGACATGCTCTCTCTCCTCATCAATCAGAGACCAATCATTGGCATCTATAAGATCATGTATAGAGATGGAGTCAGTGTGAAAACATGTGGTGGCTTCATGTGTCTTGGAGGAAGCATGTCCTAGCTTTCGGCTAGAGAAAAGATAACCAGTGGGTAATCGGCAAATGGTCAAATTGGAGGAAAAAAAAAGTACTTTAAAATCCCAAGTGGTGGTTCCTATAGAGGTTCTCCAGCATGAGGAACACTGTCATTTCCATGCAGTGGTGTTCAGTCTGAGATATGTCTGTGTTATGAAATTCCAGGCAATAGATAGTAAACAGTGCAAGGTCTAAAAATATAGTTCTATATCTCTATACATATATAAATATATACAGTTTTGCCCGTAAGTATTTGGACAATGACGGAGTTTTTGTGATTTTGCCTTTATACACCACCACAATGGATTTGAAATAAAACAATCANGTACCTCCATTTTCAGGGGCTCAAAGGTATTTAGACAAAGTGACATAATTGTAAATATAACCATAATTTTAATACTTTTGCAGTCAGTGACGGCCTGAAGTCTGGAGCACATGTTCTCAAAATTCAAAGAGATAAGAAATCTCGGCTCAACTTCATCCACTGTTAATGGACACAGAAGACCTGAGACCAACTCTTTAACCTTCAAATATTGTAATAGGCTCCACTCAGAGCTTAGTGCAAAAAGCACAGAATCAAAGCTCAGGCTCAGGATTGAAGCAGCGACATTGTAATTCATTATTTAAAACTAGCTATAAAAAGGTCATTGACTAGCATGATTTTGGTTGGACATTACAGGGAGTTCTTAATAGAAGAAGATATTTCTGAGAGAGAGAGAGGCCTTGACCATTCCCACTGTGCCAGACTGCAAAGCGCCTTAATCACCCATGGAGTTTCCCCTCTCCACGAGGTCGTCTTTGACATCTGCAAGGTTGTAACCTTTGACCCTAGTCTAGAGCACGGCGCCACATGGGTGTTTTTGGTCTATGTTCAACCTTTAGGCATATATGGTTTGTGCTGTAGATGCTTGCACATTTGGTGCACACTTCAGCACTTTGCTAGCATTACATTACCAGCATTTTGCAAGCTCTCAATATAAAAGCTACATCTCATCCAACGGTAGCTTATTTTGGCCAAATTTTAAGCGGCATCCCATGTATCCTCCTTGGTGTAGAAAATTTTATAATTCTTGTAAACAAAAAATGTGACTCCAACTAAGCAGTCATTTATAAATTGAAGTGTTTGAAAGCTAGCTATGTCATATTTTTCTTTATGTTTCGGGATGTCAGAAAACAAAATGTCAAAATGAACTAGCTAATGTAATACAACCTCACAGCATATGTACAGTAGCTAGCTTATGCGGCTAACTTGCTAATCACTAAGGCTAACCCGCTAGTTCAGCTATGTTATTTCTCAGAAACAGAAGTTGTGTTCAGCACCAGGAGAATAGATGCCACAGAACAAGCCACACCAAAAAAGCAACAAGTGACAAATTGCTAGTTGCTAGTGTGAACATTGGGTTTCTTTGGCATTACTGTGTTGCTAAAGATGTGCGACCTTAAACTGAACCAGCTGACCCTGCTTTCTAGTGCACACTCCTGAAGATAAGTTGTTGGCACTCCACCCTTACAGACAGACCAGCTTCCTGCAGATTTTTCCACAAAGGGAACCCACACACACAACACACAAAATTCACTCACGAAATCGATCGTAAGGTCGGGGAGACAGACACGGACAGAGCCTGTGCAGCTCTGGAGATGAACCATGCGCTCTCCTCAGCCTTCTCCAACCCACCTGAGAGCTTTCAAGCCAGACCCGGGCCTTTACCAGACCCAGAATCAAATACACACACCATCATATTTGGCAAACCGATGTCCCATGAGTGGCAGTGTGCTCTCTGAAGATGGGTTCTGTTTTTTTGTAACACTGAGCCAATTCTTCCTCCGAATTTCTAGAGCTCTCGGCCATATTGTGAAGATGTTGAGGAGATAAGAGAGAAGGCCACATGGATTTAAGAGGCAAAAGTGAGAGGAGGTAAAACAGAGATGAGATGAGGGCAGAAAAAGAAGTGAAAGTGATACCAGAAAGGAAACAGGGAGGATACAGAGAAAGAACCAGGAATAAGAGGTGTGTTTTCACTGCAGGAACTTTTTCAAGAATGGAGGAACTTTTTTTTCAGGTGAGTTCCAATCACATCAGCAAGGACTTCTTGTAGTGCTGTGTTCAACTAAAAATTGTAACGCTAAATATCCGACAAAGAACACAGAATTCCTGTTTGGAAAGTCAGGAAGGTCTCGTCAACCTCGAGTTCAGCACATGACGTCAGATCAACACATAGTTCCATAGTTGCATAGTTCCATGAGCCATAGTTCCTGGAACCTTTTCATGACCAGCTCCAGGTTAGGTATTTTATTCAGACCAGGAACTATTGATGGTGGAGCTTCTCACACTCAACACTGCATATTGGTCAAATGTGAGCTTTTCCACAGACTGAACATTTATGAAAACGTGTGTTTAGCTACGTGTTTAGCTGTATTTTATTTCTCGAGGTGGTATAGTGGCATTTTGAGGAAAATAATTATCATTTACAGGAACAATAACTCTGATAATGTTGTAATGTCCATCACTTTAATAAAATAAAAACCAAAGTTGCGTATCCGCTAGCTATGGCCATGGGCTTAGCGAATGAGTAAACCAAATCACCGTGAAGATTATGAGTGTGTTTGTCATTTCTTTGGCGTTAGTTTGGTATGTAATAGATAGCCTGGTTTATTTTGTGAATTTCTAGCTTTCTAACCTCTTGACTGTGTGTTTTTTAGGGGGTTTTGTTTTTCAAGGTTGAAGATTCAAGATAGCTTTATTGGCCGTGTGCGACGAGTGCTTTGGGATTCTCACTTCGTTTATACAGACAGAGCAAGCACAGGACACAACACAACATGAAGTGCAAATAAGCAATGCATTCTGCGTTTGGATGTTGTGTTTGTGAAGAAATCTCTCATCCTTCCGTTGTCCTGGTGTTACGACTGTGTACGTTTGAAGGAGAGATGGTTTGTCTGGTGCCAGAGACAGTGTGAGTGGAGACTCAAAACATACTGACTGTATGTATGTAAAAGAGTGGGTCAAAATGCGTCAAAATCTTACTCGATGTAAAGAAAGGAGGCAAAAATCTAAACCAAATCTAAAAAATATTCACTATGTATGTCTGTGCGGCTCTCAGTGCTCGTCACGTAAAAGGGTCGAGTCAAAGCAGAGACTCGTTTGCGAACGACAGATCACTGACGTTTGTTGCATTGCTGTACTTCTGCGATTAGAGATCGCACGGGCTGTTTCAGGGTTCTCAGTGGACGTACAAACCAGTCACTTGTCCAGCACCAGTGTGTTTCTTGCTCAGGGGAAGTGGAATTGCTCCTGGAAGTGTTTAATTCTTTGAAACGTTGGTAAAAAATGTTGCTCATGTAGTGAGGGGGAAAATTAAAACAGGTCAGGAAACAGAAGAGACGAAGGAGAGGAAGTCCCCTCGTCTAACCCCGACTCTCCTTCTTGTTTGGGTTGATGTTCTTGGCAGATTTGAGTGTTCAGTTTTATCAGGACTCAGTAACACACCAGCTGGTAGTGTTTGGACCCGTCCCAAATCAAATCTTCCTGACTCAAAGCATTTACATCTTCCATTAAGTTTTCCTCTCCTTCCTTCCGTCAGTCTCGCGGTCAGACTTCACCCAGGACCTCGTTCAACTGAAAAAAAAAAAAACTTTCCCTCAAGTTCAAGCTCGTCACGCTAATTTTAAAACTGTCCTTTCCATTTCATGCTCTTTCAGTTCTTCTGGGACTATGTTTAGGTGGAGACCCACAGGAAGTCCACATGTTCAAAAGGCCCCTGATTGGAGCCGTGATTAAAGAGAGCTCGCCAGCTAAGCCTCTTCCAGAAACTTCCTTGCTGGCTGCGAGTGCTGCATAACAGCTGACGCAGAACATCCAACACGGCTCTCATTACAGTGACACACGATACGCTTTATGCACAGTTTAGAAGTAATTGGAATTGACTCCCAAAAGGTGTAGGAGGCATGAAATTCCCTAAATGGCAAGCTGCAATTCTACAAACTCCAAAATTCCTATAATCACACTCCAGCTACGTGTTTATTCTGCTTAGCGTTTATGTGACAGATGTCTAGAGAGGCCATGCAGTTTTATATTTTCTGTCCCGC
>JAKKZN010000008.1:2259742-2270854 GCA_033441825.1 Pangasius elongatus
CTATAACAGCAACTCTGACAATAGTGCAGGTCTAAATATATAAACAGATAATATATAAATATAAATGGATAAAAAGTACAATGTATGCTGGTTTGTTTGGGTTTTTTTTGGACTTTTCCCCATTTTTCCTCCCTAATTTAATTCCCACCCACCACTTAGGTCTCCACTATCATATGACAGCCATCGATCCAGTGAAGTGTGTTATCCTTCACCCGAGGGTAAATTGCTAACCCGATCTCTCCCCCAGTCTGCACGCATGAGCTCACTAACACACACGATCGGCTAGTGTCGCTGTGATTTATAGAGGAGACAGAGTATGGCACCCCTCCCTTCCTGAAAGCACGGCCAATTTCAATCTCTTGGGCTCTTTAATAAATAAAAATTCGAATCGTTGGCAAATTGCTGTGGCACGAAGTGTGGAAATGTGGACTAAAACACTGCAGGCTGCGGCGTTATGGGAAATTAATCAGCTTCAGGATGATGAAAGTAACTCTGCTCCATCACACCACTTTGACATTGATTGTTTTCCTGTCACAGCCTGACACCAAGTGCTTTATTCCTTACTTAGCAGTTCCACTGTGCTAATGTTACACATCCTATAGGAGTTTTATATAGTATTCCACTTGGTTAAAGCGTATTTTGGCGCTTTTATATATAAGTTAAAATTTTAACTTTAAATAACAGACTTTTAGGCTGCTTAAGTCTTGTAACAGATTGCTTTTTCAGACTTGTTATTATTAGTTTTAGGTACAAATGCAAGGAAGTGAGAGGAATGTAGAAATTGAAAGTGAGAGGAGAGAGAAAGTAAATATGACAGATCATAGAAAGAAGTAAATGCTAGCGGACAGGTACAGACGCTCTCAGCCAATACTTACAGGAAGTGCTGAGTATAGAGCAGGCACTCATTAATCAGGTGGGATACCTGCACCATGCCGGCGACGGGCCAAACCAAACACAGCGAGGGGAGAACTCGGCAGCAAACCCCCAGTTTTCCCGCCATGAATGAGCACGTCTAATTAATACCCAAGCCCAGCGTCACCGGGGTGCAATTACAGGCCCACTGAAGTTGTCACTTTTCGTCTTCTTCCGAAAACAGAGCCAGCCTCAGTCACGGACCTAAACCTCTGAATTACACGAGGGGCTTTACATTCAAAAAAAGTGTGCTATATATTAGAAAAGTTTATGTAAGCCCTGCAGCAGTGTTGGTCAGTTCTAGAGGAAAAAAAAAAAAACTTTAGTAAGATTTATTATCGGTTAGCCGTAAGCCGTGATCGTCCACGCTCGGGGAAAAACCTCAGCAGGAAGTGTTCACAGGTCGTCAGATTTGTGAGGTGTTAATATTTTTTGCAGAAGGTTTCGGCCATGAGCTCAGGTCTGAAAACACATTACACATAGTCGAGTGCAGAAGCTCTGTGCTCAGGAAAACGTCTGTATACGTGTGAAATTACCTCAGTGACTTATAGACACACTGAGCTCTTATTATTCCTACTAAACTAATTATTTTTATTTGTATTATTTTAGATTTCGTACTAATTTTCAGGGGTTTCAAGGGGAAAAAAATGGCTGTCATGAACCAGTTTTGTCTCACCACGGCCCTTGTTTATTCCCAGCTCCAGTGGTGCTAGTTTAGTGGCTTTCTGAGCAGATGTTAGCCGCTGTGCTGCACTCGATACGGCACTGACCACTATAGTTCCCAAGGACCAATCACTGATCATAACTGTTCTCAGCAACCAGGCACTAATCACCATAGTTCCCGAACTACAGTCACTGATCGCCACTGTAACCGATGATTAATCAATGATCACCATCGTTTCCAATTTTTGCAAAGGTTAGTATGTGTTACTGTGATGCTGAGCCTTGTCTTGTAATCGTTGCCTTGTTTCCAAGTCTCTCATATTTTAATTTCTATTTCTTTGTAGATTTTTTTTCTAATTTTCCTACTTTAGGATATTGTAGCTCCTGGCCTTGATCTCGTCTTGCTTGTTTTTTTTGACGTTGATATTAACTACTTTAACGTAGCCTGCCTGTGTTTAGACCTTTGCCCTTGACTGTGACTATAATCCTTGAATTTACACCTTGTTGTCTTCAGCTCAGTTCAGTTCGATTTTATTTAAATAGTGCTTCAATAAGTAATTAGCCTCAAAACAGCTTTACAGAAATCTGTACAGTTTTAGATTTGTCTCTATTGAGCAAGCCAGAGACAACAGTGGCAAGGAAAAACTCCCTGAGACAACATGAGGGAGAAACCTCGAGAGGAATCTGGAGTACGAGGATCAGGGTCACGTTTGTTTTTATTTGAGTTTTAACTTTAACTCTGCGACATGAAAGTGAAGAGAGTGCAGAAAAACAGAGAGCCAGAAGGGAACCCAGGCACGAGGATGCCCTGGGACATAAAGCGGCCAGCACTCAATCTGATTTGTTTCATATATGTGTGTGTGCGTTATGTTGCTGCCCCAAAACAATTTATAGCCAGTCATTATATACATTACATTTGTGCGTTTTAACGGCTTTGATTAACGTCTGAGGTCAGTGATTAACCCAGTGGCTAATAAATCAGTCGCGTGCGGCTACGGCGTCTCGTTTTCCCCAAAAAACAGATTCAGATTTCATTTGCGTTCATTTTTTTTAAATCCTATATTATGCCTACTACATCATCCTGCCAGCCCTCGTCTTCACTCGTCCTTTTACGAGGCTATCGCGTCCACTTTGTCTTCTCTCTGGTGGGTTCAGCATGCTACGCATTCCCAGGTGCTCGTGACTTTTATTGCTTTTATTGTTTAACCCAGGGTTGCCAGATTGGATGCTTTCTGGTGTGTTTGACCCTTGAACGGGGCGACCGAGCGGCTGTGGACCGTGTTTTTTGGACCGCGGGTCTGGTTTCAGGAGCGAGGAACGAACGTCTCAAACTTTTTAACCCCATCATCATCATAAATGTGCGACTTTCACCACAGTGAACTTCGAGAAGCCTTCTAGCCCCCGGCAGATTTACAGGGGTGAGTCCTCGCCTTTCACCCTGCTTTCTCTCATTACCCAAGCGCAGCAGACGCCGTCTTCTCGCCCCGTCTTCATTCTGCCTCGATGGAAATGACTCCTACGTGTTTTACGGCCATTTTCCCCCTGACCCGAGTTTATTCACTGCAAAAATGCTTCTCCAAAATAGAGCAGGAAAATAGAGGAGGAAGAGGACGGTGCCATGATGCAGGGAGAGCAATTTATAAAATAATTATATATTTTATGGGTTTTTTTCAACAACAAAAGTTTACAAACATTAGTTTGGTAATTGCCATTTACATGAATTTATTTATTGTAGCTGATGAACTTTTTTTTCCTTTTATATGTTCTATTTTTTTATTTATAATAGATTTATTATTTATTTATTTATTTATTTATTTATTTATTTATTTATCATAGTTTTACTAATTAATTATTGAACTTTTTTTGCTAACACAGACGGTGGAAAATAGGAGAGAGTGTTCACTTTAGTAAGGATTATCAGCGTTAAAAAACAGCAAACCTTTATTACTGTAGAAAAAGAGAATGCATGTTATTTTTCCTGCTTTTGGCTTTAACCAATAAGGGGGAAAAATTCTGCTAATGGGAAAAGATTATTTTATGAGAAATCAGATTCCTTGAAATTTTTTCCAGCTACGTGCTAAATAATTATAATCTGCACAGGACTGAAAACGATCCCCGCAGAGAGAAAGACTCGATTTTTATCACCTGCGTCGAACATATTTTCACTTGTTAAGCTCGGGTTTACTAGCATTAGCGGCAGGATCGTGTTTTTATGGCCTGTCCGCACGTTTCTTCAGTTTCAGCACGCCGCGGAATAAGTGATACGGATTCTGACAGCAGACCCGGTGCTGGGTTTAGTGATGGATGTGGAAGCTGCTGTGTGCTGAACTAAATCCAGGTCTCACACACACACACCACACACACACACACACTCATTCATACCTAGGCGCAATTTAGCATAGCCAGTCCACTTAGCAGCATGTTTTTGGAAGACGGGAAGAAACCAGAGAACCTGGAGGAAACCGAACAAGGAAGGTAACCTGATCTCAGGATCGAGCTGCAGACCCTGGAGCTGTGAGGCAACAAGCTCTCTCTCTCTCTCTCTCTCTCTCTCTCTCTCTCTCTCTCTCTCTCTCAAAATACATGTACACTTGAGGCCAAAAGTTAACATACACCTAGGCTAAAGATCTCAGTTCACTTCTTTTGGTAAGTCAATTCAGGCATCTACATTGTTCAAATTAGAAGTAACTGATTGATACACTCGAGTAGAGACAGACTTATTTCATCTTTAAGTCAGTGTTATCTCTCTCTCTCTCTCTCTCTCTCTCTCTTTTTCTCGCTCTCTCTGGTTGTAGGTCACATAACTGTGTGCACATTTGCATTTGTTTATTACACGCATATTTCTGTGTGTATATCATTTCATATGCATGGTGGGCCTGCATGCATGAGTGTGTGTGTGTGTGTGTGTGTGTACGTGTGTGTACGTGTGTGTACGTGTGTGTACAGTCAGTGTGGGAGGTTTTTCTGTAGCTCATGACTCTTCATGGTGTTATACACATCTCGACCCTTCACTCTTCCTCCCCAGGCAGTTTTATGAAACATCAGCGTCTGATCCTTTGAAGATTAACAGGCAAGATGTCGGTTAAAATTAGGACAGAGAAGAGAAGCATGACAGTGACCTGAGTCATCTAAATCTCTTGTGCAACCATTTCTTCATTTCATCATCTCAAGACTTTGTTTGGCAAACTTCGTTTCTTTGCATGGGAAAGTTGTTTGTGAAACAGTAACAGCTAAGAATGAGTACTTTTATGAATTCATAACTTGTACTGAAAGCGTAGAGATTTAGAAAGACACTTTATTTTTTTAGATCTATCAGCACTTTGCAAAACAAACTTACACCCCATGCTAATACGAAGCTATTTCTAGCTTCCTGGAAATGTATTATGGCGAAGTATCCTGCCGTATTTTTCCAGTAAGTCTGTCCGCCATTTAACATGCAAATGTATAAATCAGGGGTGTCAATACATATGGCCCATGGCCCTGGACCAGCAAGATAAATGTTGTAGTCCAGCCACAAAATGAATTCTGAGTCTGCGATTAAAATTAAAATTGTCTTTTGGGCCAGAATTGAACTGAAAGATTCAAGAAGAAAAGAAGAGCTAGTCTCTGTGCTTCCACTAGGGGGCAACACAGAGCAATAAACCCAGAACCATAAACTCATCACTGACAACAAATATGTCAATAACTAATTCTTTATTAGCAAGCTAAAAATTTGGCATATAATAAAGTTCCAAGTTGTGAAGTTCAGTAGGTGTGAATACTTTTGGAAGAGACTGTATGGTAAAATAATAACTATAAAAAATGTTTAAAAACATAAAACCATGCAGATACAGGTGAAGAGCTTCAGGTAGTTCTCCCTGAACATGTTAACAGAATGGGGAAGAAATCTCAGTGATCTCAGTGGCATAGTTGTTGGTCCTAGTTTGTGTATTTCAGAACTCTTCGAATTCTCACACAAAGCAGTCTCTTGGTGTGAACGAAAAAAAAAAAACATGTAATGTCAGATTCTGTGGAGCGGAAACACCTTGCTGATGAGGAGCAGAGGAGATTGGCTGGAATTTTCTGAGGTGACAGTAAAGGCTGACTCAAACAACCACTCTTTACAACCGTGTTGAGCAGAAAAGCATCTCAACACGTCAAACCTACAACAGGAGAAGATCAGATCGGGTTCTTTATTTCTGCTATGTGTAACAGGGATTGTAATATGTTCCCTTTAATAAGCCTGCAGTATCGTGCTTTGGTTTTTTTTTGTTTTTGTTTTTTTTGCTTGTTTTTTTTTTTTTTTTTACTATTTTCTCGTTTAATGTGACTGATAAGTGATAAGTGATTTTATAGGAAGAGTTTGGTGTGACAGGCGTTACAGTAAGGCTTCCCGGCCTGCTCCTTAAACACTCCCTGAGAGAGCTGACGCAGACAGAAAGCGCACACGAAGTGCTCGGGGTGAAAGCGGCGTCCCAGGGCGGAGATGCAGCGGCCCGTGATGGGGGCGTTACACGTGGCACACAGTGTTCCCATCCTGGAGTGGTAGTGCTGAGAACACAGGGGACGACCGTCCAACTCCAGGAAACAGCCATCGGTGAACGGCTTCACACAGTCCTGAGAGAGAGAGAGAGAGAGAGAGAGAGAGAGAGAGAGANCAGAGAGGGCAAAGGAAGACAGAAACATGGTGAGTGAGAGGGTGAGAGAAAGAGAAACGAGAAAGTATAAATAGCTGAGAGAAAGAAAGAGGGAGAAACAAAAGAGAAGGACAAAACAGAAATATGAACACAAGGACGGAGAAAAAGAGAGACATGGAAGGACAGGGAGAGAAAGAAGGAAGACAGAAGTGAGAGAGAGAAAGAGAAGTTGAAAGGAAGAACAGAGAGGGAAAGACAAAGAGACATTCGGTGAAACAAAACATGTAGCGCTAGACAGAGCTGCATCTTTCATGTAGAAAGAGGAGGGACGCCGATAAAGAAGAATGAAGAGAAAGTGAAAGAATGGGGAGCAGAGAGAGAGAAAGAAGGAGAGAGAGATAGAGAGATAAAGGACATGGACAAAAAGAAATATGAAGACAGGAACAGAGAGAAAGCAAGAGACAAGTAGAGGGAGATGAAGAGCATGAAAGAAAAAAGGAGCGAGGCCCAATGATATGGCCAAACCTTAAGGCATCGCTGCTCAAAATTCTGAGGTTAAAGTGTGTGTGTGTGTGTGTGTGTGTGTGTGTGTGTGTGTGTGTGTGTGTGTGTGTGTGTGTGTGTCTCACAGAGCAGACGAAGCAGTCAGGGTGCCAGGTGCCATTCGCCGCTGAGAGGTAGTTCTCCCTGACCGGCTCTCCGCAGCCCGAACACTTTGGAGCAAACAGGAAGTAAAAATCTTTAGGGCAGTACGGTTTCCCCTCACGCTCCATAAAACCTGCACACACACACACACACACACACACACAAAACACATAGGAGAATAACATTACTAAACACACAACACAGCAGAATAATATTAATAAACACACAACACAAGCGACTAACATTACTAAACACACAACACTGCAGAGTAACATTACTAAACACGCAACAAGAGAGACTAACATTACTAAACACACAGGAAAGGAGGTGCCGTGTTGTGTTGTCATGTTTTGTTATCGTCCTCACCCTCAGTTCCGAATCGTTCTCCACAGCGACTACAGAAGAAGTGTTCTGGGTGCCACGTGCGGTCCATCGCCGTCAGGATGTTCTTTAGAGAAACACACACACACAGTTTAACTACACACATAATAACATTGTGCTTAACTGATAATTAAATGATGATGAATAGCTGATTATCTGAATCAGTTTGAATCTGTTAATGGCAGATGTAGGGCTGTATGGTGTAGTATGGTGTACAGAGTACACTAGTGTGCGTTACCTGTAGAATCGGGCCCTGGCAGTACGCACAGCGTGGTGAGTGCAGGTTGTGGTAGTCGGCCTCACAGTATGGCTTCCCATCCCGCTCGAAGAACCCTTTAGAGCCGAGTTCCTCTTTACACACCACACACACAAAGTGCTCAGGGTGCCACACCTGCCCCAGAGCCGTGATCATCTACACACAGGACAGGACATGGGGTTCTGGCGAAAATCAAGTACTAACACACACAGAACAACATGCACGAGGTGCCACACCTGCCCCATCTTCTACACCTGCCAAACCTGACCCACCTGCCCCCAGAGCCACAGGTATCCCACCTGCCACACCTGTCCCATCAGCCACACCTGTCGCACTTGACCCAGAGCCAAACCTGTCCCATCTCCCAAACATGTTCCACCTGTCCCACCTTCCCCAGAGCCACACCTACAATACCTGCCACACCTGTCCCATCTGGCCAAGGGCAAAACCTATCCCACCCACTACACTTGTCTCACATGCCCCACCTCCCCCATCTTACCCACCTGCCCCAGAGCCAACCAATCTCACCTGCCCCACCTGTCCCACCTTAACAAGAGCCAAATCTAACCCACTTGCCCCACCTGACCCATAGACAAATCTATCCCACCTGTCCCAACTTAACAAGAGCCAAAACTATCCCATCTGCCCCACCTGTCCCATCTGACCAAGGGCCAAACCTATCCCACCCACTACATTTGTCCCACATGCCACACCTCCCCCACCTTACCCACCTGACCTAGAGCCAGACCCATCCCATCTGTCCCACCAGCCCCACCTGACCCAGAGCCAACCAATCCCACCTGCCCCACCTGTCCCACCTTAACAAGAGCCAAATCTAACCCACTTGCCCCACCTGACCCAGAGACAAATCTATCCCACCTGTCCCAACTTAACAAGAGCCAAGTCTAACCCACCTGCCCCACCTGTCCCATCTGGCCCAGAGCCAAACTGGTCCCACCTGACCAAGAGCCACAGGGTATTCATTAATATAATTTACTAGATAGATAGATAGATAGATAGATAGATAGATAGATAGATAGATAGATAGATAGATAGAAGACTTCTGGTCTGTTTGTCTACATCGTTGCCTTTCTGTCTGTCTGTCAGCCCATCTGTCCAACTGTCTATCTGTTTGTCTGTCTGCCTACCAACCTGTCTGTCTATCTGTGTACTTTTCTGTCTGTCTGCCTGTCTGTCTGTCTGCAAACATTACTCTCTTTCTGCCTGTGAGCCTGCCTATCTGTCTACCTCTCTGTCTCTTGCTCTTTCTTTCTTTCTTTCTTTCTTTCTTTTCTGCCTACATGCTGTTAGAGTTGGGCAATATGTATCCCAAATATATAAAACTTTTTTTTTTTTTTTAAAACTGTGACAAACTTTATTTAATGTCTGTCTGTCTGTCAGTCTGTCTGTCTGTCTGTCTCACTGACCTTCCCAACGATGCTCTTCTCACAGGAAGCACAGTGTCCTTTGGCCGTAGTACGCACTCCCATCTTCTCCATATCCGAGCTCAGCGTTCCCAGCAGGTTGTCAATGGTGTCGATGTTCTTGGACAGGTTCTTGGATGCGATCTCCGCTGCTGGATTATTCTGCACGCTGTTTCCTGCGGTTTCCTTCTTGTCTTCTGGCTTTTTGTCTTTTTCAGACTTCTGAGCGAGTGGTGGTTGATCTGAGATCTTAGACACAGGATGTTTTTTTATATATATAATATTATATAATATATAATAACATCTTTCAGGAACATGACTTTCAATCAAATGCCACATGTAGTGCACAATGCTAGTGAGCCTGTACTGCCCTCTTGTGATGTTTACCAGTAAATTCAGTGTAAGTGCTGAGACTCACCTCCAGGTTCAGCCCCAGCAGCTCATTCATAATGGAGTCCAGTTCTCGAGTGGCCGTTCCTGGACTCATCACCTCAGCCGAGACCGGAGCAGGCAACTGACTGAAAATGGAGAGAAATTATTAGCTGAACTGGAAACCCTGATTGACAAGAAGCCCATGTGCAAATCACAGGTTTATATTAATGAGTGTAAACCTTATTAAAGTATTAATGAGTAATTGTTGATATTAGGGTTGAAAAACTGCTGTTATAAAGTAAGTGCGAACAGGAAGTAGCTTGTGTTGTGGATGTTCTACATGAATGTAACTATAAATGGATTAAAAAAATTATGGCTTGTCATTCTTTTTACGTTTAGTCTTGAGCAAACTGATAGAGAATGGATTCAATGCAGGGCATCTTGCCAAGCTTCATCTGAGAGTTCCTCACCAAAGTCCTCTTCCCACATGGATTTAGTTTTATTTAGAGAAATTACACGTCGAGAATTACTCAAATTGTATAAATGTGATATCATACCCTTATTAGAAGGCAGGGGGGCAAGAAAGGTGTAGTTCCTGGGAGAGCAGGAAGAAAAAAAAAGCTATCTTGGGAGAAAGAAATGCACCGTCTATCAAGGAGGAATGGAAACTACTGATGAAACTATTGATGACACCTCTTAACCTAACCAAGCCATGTTGTGGGTGAAGTCAAGTTATTGTCTGTTTTATATTGTCTGTTTTACGAAAATAGGAATGTAGTAGAAAAATGGGTACGTTTTGAAAAAGATAGCTAACTTCACTACATTAAGGCAGGAGTGATCTGCTATCAAGGTCGCCTCACAGCCGGTTCATCATGGGGGCAGTCGTGGCCTAATGGTCTGAGAGTCGGACTTGTAACCCGAAGGTGAACCTGAAGGTCGTGGGTTCGANGTGTTCACGGGTGTGTGTGTGTTCACTACGGTGTGTGTGCACTTGGATGGGTTAAATGCAGAGCACAAATTCCGAGTCTGGGTCACCACACTTGACCACAAAGTCACTTCACTTCACTTCACTATAATGACATTAAAAAGTTATAGCGCTGTTCTTTAACGAATAAAAATTGCAACTGGTGACAAGTTGCTGTAGTGTAAGAGGAATAAAACTGGTATAGTGCTGTCACAGCGACCCCGCTTCATCACACCACCCTGTTGTTGATTATTTTCCTACAGCAGCACATCGTGAAGTGTTTTATTCCTTACATGAATAACAGGCTTTAAAAAGACGTCTTACCTGTACACATTTTTGCCAGCGCTTTGTCCTGATGTCACGCCGGTGCCTGAGGGCTGAATAACAGTGTTTAAGATGAGAATGATGTCCTGATACGTTACTGAAAGTTGCTAATCATTATAATAACATTGTAATAACATTATAATAACATTGTCCATGCATGCGAATTGTAGTCATTCATTTCCATACTGGACATTTTGGTGAATGTATTGTATTGTGTGTATTTGACCTCACCTGCACAGACAAGTTTAGGGTGAGTTTTTTATCCGAGTCACTTTTCGTGGAGTTTGCAGCCAACTCCTCCAGCAGCATATCTGTATAGATACACACACATCACTGACATTTTTCTTTACATTCGTAAAAAGACGCTAGAGTGATAGAAGTGCTGCAGGATTCCAGTAAATGACCAGAAACAAGGGTGAGATCGACGTAAGAAGGTCAAAGAGTCACAACTAAAGACACACTCACACTTATAACATGGTTATTATCTTCTTCTTCTTCTTTGGGCTTTTCCCTTCAGGGGTCTCCACAGCGAATCATCACTCTCCACCTATCCCT
>JAKKZN010000008.1:2332002-2342002 GCA_033441825.1 Pangasius elongatus
CTCTCTCACACACACACACACACACACACACACACACACACACACACACACACACACACACACACACACACACAATCCTCCCTTCCACCAATCACACGACATGTTTTGGGTTCTTGGCCAGGTTGCCACGGCAACCTTGTTTACCGTTGCCCCAGCAACAGTTCAAACACTGCGCTCCAAAACCAGAAAAAAAAAAAAAAACAGAGGAAAATTCCCCCTGCCTCGACAAACAATCACGGCATGGTTGTAAAAAAATTACAGTGTTTTGGAGTTGGACGTCCAAAAAAGCAGAGTTTGACTCACACTTCTGTGTGTGTGTGCGTGCGTGCGTGCGTGCGTGACGACACACAGAAATAAACAAGCTGGATTAGAAACGCCCAAAGGCTTGAACTGAGCTCAAAACTTTACGACCAGCAGAGCAGATAAGTTTGTACTCATCACAGGATCTATAAAAACACGTGCAAAGAAAAAAAAAAGGCTAACTATATTTCCCTGATCGACAATATAAAATCTGGCAGGAGACAAAAAGGAGAGATGAGAAGTCTGAGCGCACGTGTGTGTGTGTGTGTGTGTGTGTGTGTGTGTGTTGAGGGGGGACCAAATGACCCCACAAGGTTAGGAATATCTGACAGTTTTGACCTTGAGGCTGGTCCCGAAGGTGAAAAGTGCTTTAAAAAATAAAAACTCTAGCATTTAGATTAAAAAACCAAAAGAGCAGAAAGGTTTCTCGCGTGTGTGTGCGCGTGTGTGTGTGTGGGTGCGTGCTTGTGTGTCTCCGCCTAGCTGAAAGGTTAACTGGCATGACTGGAAAGGCGCTGAGTGAGGGATGAAAGGAGCTTGGGAACAAAAAGTGTGAAATGAACAGAAAAGACAGAGGGGAGGGAGTGGAAGAGAAAATTTAGCTTAACCATCTTAAGTCTTAACAGTCCTCACACACTCACACACTCACACACTCACACACTCACACACTCACACACTCACACACTCACACACTCACACACTCACACACTCATCCTGCAGGTAGAGGAGTGAATGAGTGAAGGACAGGTGTACCTCACAGTGGTCCCTGTAGATGCTCTGTAGCTTCTTCACGTCGTTCATGGTGATGCGCTCCGGCAGCGGACACGAGTCCAGAGCGAGAGAGGGGAACGGGGGCAGGGCATGGGACACATCTGCAAATCACACACACACACACACACACACACACACACACACACACACACACACACACACATACACACCTATTATTTATATGAGCTCTATAAAACCACAGCAGTGCTGTTCACATACTCTTCTGCATATTAAAAATGATAAAGCAGGCTCAAAAAGTCACTAGACCAATTTGCATATTCATTATTTCATGACGATCATTTGCATATTGATTAACGAAATAAGGTATATGAAGAAGGAAGTTTGTCTGAAGACAGTAGAAGAGAGTTTTAACAGAATAGAAAACAGTACATTACAACTTATTTCTTACAGAAGGCCGTCTTTGGTCACTGACCTTTTACGCATTTAACGCAAAGCACTACACCTTCTACTGAGAACGCAGAAAAAAAAACACGCAACAATGGTGGGAAGCCGTGAAACAGAAATAAAGGGAACGGCTTTGGATGGAATAACCCGATTTTTCATTAATTATGCGAGTGTGGGACAATCGCTCGCTTCCTAATTATTATTAACCTCATAATTATTTGCAAAGTGTTCTCTCGTCAACTTATTAGGGCTTTTCTCTCTTCGGTTTTCTAATGTCAGCCAAATCAAATGTACACTAACAGAATTTATTTCGCATTAACGAACTCAAAGATGTGTCCATTTACCATGCCATAAAGTGAGAGTGCCACGTCAGCCTGTCTTTCAAGCGAGAAAATCGAGTCGAGACGAGAGCACCGGTCAAAACATTACTAATGAGAGATGGTAGAGAGGGGGCGGGGCTTAGAAAGTTTGTCAGTTCATATCGGCGAGTTCAAACCTGTCAATCATTTCGGATTCAATTGGCTCAGCTGTTGTTCTTACTGGGGGGGAAAAAACCTGCTCTTTTGTACTAGTGTACTCTGATGATGGAGCTCTGAATATAAACTATAAAATATAAAAATATCGTCACTGAAATGATAAAACTACTCCTCACACACAGTCGCTACACCTCTCTAGGAGTTAGCATTTCTACTGTTTGTAGTAAATAAGAACTGTTTTGGGCTCGTATAGGAGAAGCTGGACTCTGTTCGAAGCATACAGGATTACATTTTGTGTAGATCTGATGGTTGCGCTTTGTTATATTACAGGGGTATTAGTATCAGTTACCGATGTACTGCTGATGGTGTTGGCTCTGAGCGGCCACGCTCTGCTCCGGTGTGCTGCTGGAGTGCTGAGAGCCAAAGGAAATGCAATCGCCCATCCCACCCACCTTCTGCAGCGGCTTAAACCTGAGCACAAGGTGCACACACACACAGACACAGACACAGACAGACAGACACACATCAGACACATCTAGGGTAGTAGGCACATAATAGACAGGCACTAAATAGGGAACATCAGATGGGAGAGATAAATCATGTTCATAACGGAAAAGGAAGACTCAGGATATCACGTGCATGTCATTTCTACTTGTCTATTCCTTTCTTTTAAAGCTTGAGCATCCAGAACACACATTCAGCGCGCACACACACACACACACACACACACACCTCTGTTTCTGGTGGATGGGCTGCTGTCTCATGGCCATGTACTGAGTGTCGTCCTGCAGTTGGTTGAGAGGAGAGTCAGGCTTCACGCGGATGCCGTAGTAGTGGTACTTTGAGTTTCCCCTGACACACACACACACACACACACACACACACACACACACACACACACACACAATGTTACATGTGCAAATGACATAAAGAACAAAAGCCTGTGGTGTTAGGCATGTCTGGTTTGTGAGTCCTCAACATCATCATCAAGTACAATCCTATTGTAAATGTGAGGGAAAATCTAAGATTTTGTATATACACTGCATTTCCTCGAGCTTCTGAAGCTTGAACCTTGGCATCTACACACAGCTGAAGGACATCTGCAAATGTCAGTTTCCTGCGTCCAAGCGGGCCAATCGTAATCCCAATTTTATTATCTAGCAATTAATTCATCTTTTATTAATTAAGGAATAAAACATTTAGCGGCTTGCTGCTGTAGGAAAATAATACTGTTACGATAACACTGATCAGTGAAGTTGAAGATTTTTTTTTTCCCAATAACAGCACATCTCATAGTGTTTTATTCCTCTTATACCACAGTGATATGCCAACAATTAAAATCTTTTAGTAAATTATTAGTCTTTGATTAATTAAATAACAACACACAAGAAATTTTATAGTTATAGATGTTGTGAAACATCTGGAAAACAAGTTAGTTCCTGTTATCACTTGCGCTATAGCAGCTGTAAATATTCGTTCCTTCGCCAGCCTGTCTTTTTTCTCAAGTTTTTGAAATTAATTAGACAAAAAAATGTAGCTTATCATGTGACTGAGAAAGCGTAAAGTCCTCTGTCCTGAAGATGTCAGAAAATTAAAAGTTACAGTTTTATCTCTGCCTGTTACGAAGTACTGACATTGGAGACTCCTTCCATAAAACAAATGTCTCCCTGGAGAAACCGCAATCATATTAACGATTACAATTGTATAGGGACGTGTGTGTGTGTGTGCGTGTGCGTGTGCGCGTGTGTGTGTGTGTGCGTGCGTGTGTGCAAACCTGGTGCCGAGGCGGCGTGTCCGCAGCCCCATGAACACCGAGCGGATGAGTTTGCCAAAGGAGGCGGCGTTGACCGGGTCCAGCTTCTGCTCGTGGCAGTGACGCAGGTAGTGGTTATAGAGGGAGCAGCGTGCCAGACTCACTCCTTCCGCTGTCTCATAGTTATCCAACAGCCACTGCAGCTGCACACACACACACACACACACACACACACGTCAGATGTGCAAAATTCACTGCTGTTTCACACTGAATCTGAAGCATACTAAACAAATATTAAACAGATTCCATAAGAGTATGATTTGTTTTTTTTGATACTCTTCAAGATTGACCCTGACACTGATAACAAAATAACTAACCTATTTTGTATTAATCAATCAGGGGCATCATGGAACATTTTATTGACCTCGTTTATTTATGTTGGTCGTTGCCGTGTGCGACTAGCAACGAACTCCTCATGCGGAGTTTTACGTTTTAAGATTTAATGGCGTTTAAACGGTATCTTTACTAGAGACTGCGACAGCACTGCGGTATCAGCGAGTGTGGTCACTGAAAAAGAGCGCCGTGAATCGGAAGCAAAGTTTTAACAGGAAAAGAATATGCGTGTCTCAGTGCTCGCCGGAGTGACGTGCTCCTACAGCGGGTAGTTTCTCTGCATGCTAGCTGATGCTGCTCTGCATGCTTCAGACATCTTTCTTCTTTAAGTAAAGATAACGTTTAAATGCCGTTAGCTGATATCAGGTTAGTTGTTCCGAAGGAAGATGCTGTAAGTCTGATTTGCTTCGATTACCGTCAACGATCATGAAACACTACCAGATTTCATGATGTTCGTTAACATACCGTAACTTATGACACATGGTATCACATGGTATTTGGGCATTTTTTTTGCGAATACGAGTCCAAGCGAGTGAGCAAGGTGTCAGACCAATATCCGATATCGGTACCACTATCAGTTCACCCAGTTTTCATGGACGTTTTTACTGTCTGCATTAGTAATAAACAGAACTGTTTGATGCAGCTACTACTCAACGGCAGGCTGGAAAGACGACACATATTTTCCACTCCCACGTGCACACACACACACACACACCTGAGATGCAGCTCTGCCATTAAGTATAAGCTGTAGTGCTGGAAATGTTTAAAGACACTCGAGTGTGTGACAAAGAACAGGGGGCAAATGTCAGTTTCCTGCCAAGTTCAAGCCTGCCTGCTGAATGGAGGTATAAAGCTGGGTTTCCCAGTCCCAGGCCTGTAGCACCTGGAGAGTCCTCAGCGTAACGTCTTTCCCTACGCGGACGCACCTTATTTAACTTGAGATAATGATCAAACTCTCTATGAGCCGAATTATAAAACTAAAAGCCAGTGGAGGGTTTTACAAAAGCTGAACCTCTTCAAGGGGCAGAATGGATTATGTGCAAGGGAAGATTAAGTGGGATTTACAGCCCCTTCCTGCTTCTTTAGCTAAACCATTTAAATTTGCAGGTCGTTCGTTACAGAAAGGCAGCAGATTAGCATAACAGTGCAAGCTAATGTACATAATTAGTTAACGTTCTGCAGGTAGCACCAGCTGGTTAGCTTTTATATGTTGTGTTTTTTCAGTAAGCAGCACTAGAATTCTGAGTTAATATCTTTAAGCAGCGTTAGACCCCGCCTCCTCTGCATTTTGATTGGTTTCCTGCATCTCCATTTTGATTGGCTGCCTGAACCAATGAAACCATTTCACTTTTATTAGCACTCTGACATTTCCAATCAAAATCCTGTCTCTCACGAAGACGAGCGAGTAATACTGAGCTGTTAGTGTGGAACACTGACTTTGACCAAGTGTATAATAATAGTATAATAGTTGCGTCATAAACTAAGAGCCAATCGTGTTCAATATGCAAATAACAGCCATGCAAATGGTATGTCTGGACGAGGCTCAGGGTTTCTGATTTGCATATTCATTAGGGGTGTAATGCAATGCCAGGATCTGTATCTGTATCTGTCCCGTGCTCCAAATTTCTGCATCTGTACCTGCAGCTGAATTTAAGCTTGATGTAGGCGTGGCCAAACAGTTCCTCAACCTCAGCTACATCTCTCTAGTTCATAAATACTCTCAACTAGAGATGTTTAAAGTTTTGGGTAGCTTGTTTTGGAAGAAAGGCTGAATGTGTATATGAGACTCTACAGAATCAGATATCATGCAGACACGTCAGTGATGGTTTAAAAGAAGCTAAGCAGTCACCCAATAATTCCTCCAGCACTGAAAAGTAAAACCCAACAGTAAAGAGGCAATTAGCAAAGCAGAGGGGCAGCAGGAAGGTGTGAAGTGTAGAGAGCAGTGGGCCTCCTTTTATTCGCTAGTTTTTCCCTCAAAATAAAGTTTTCTTAGATGACTTACATGGCTGTTGAGCAGGATGCTCTTGTGAGAAGCAATCCCTTCAGACTTTTGGAGGTTTTCAATCGCCATTTCAAGCTACAGAGAAAGAAGGGAGGAGCATGCAGGACCAGGAGGGAAGGGAAGGGAAGGGGGAGTGAGAACAGGTGAGGGGCAGAGGAAGGTAAGACACAGAGGGAAGGGAAAGAAATGCAAAAACAGAACAGAAAAAAAAGGCAATCATACTGTTAGCTGTAGCAAGATCAGGGCAATTCCATTACAGTCAGTCAGTGTGTGCAGACAAACACATTACAAAAAAAAAAAAACGTGAATATGGAGACGTGGGTTAAGCGGCAGACTGAGATTCTCTTACTGAGTCACACAGAATAATGCATGCAAATGCAAAAGCCTCTGTGGAATTCATGCTAAAGATAAAGCTAATGCAAATGAGCTCCGAAGCTCTGTTCTGCTTTAGAACTTTCCATGTCACTTATTACGCTGCAGATCGACGAACTACGGCCTAAACAGGCTGAAACAGGATAAAAGATGGAGAGAGAAGGAAGGAAGGAGGAAGCAGGCATCCTTTCAGGTCTTTTAAAGGCTCCCAAGGGCCAAACGGTAACGAGCCGAGGGCTGCTTTGTGCCGCAGGGTGCTCGAGTGATTGTGAGATGCACTACAACGAGGCCCTGATGAATTACTGAGAGGCAGAAGTGACGGCAGGGACAGCAGCTGCCTCCTCTCTCTCTCTCCCTCTCTCTCCCTCTCTCTCCCTCTCTCTCCCTCTCCTTATCTAAATCTCTTCATCTCTTTCTCTCTTCATTCCAGTTGCTTACACTGTCTCACTCTTTACCACTGCCTGTCCCTTCCAGTCTCTCATCCTCTCTCTCCCTGTGTTTTTTCTTCCCAGTCTCTCTTTCTAACATCCTCTCCCTCTTTCTCTCCCAAGAGTTTCTTTCATCTTTCTTTCCCAGTGCCCCCCCCCGTCTCTCATTCTCACTCCCAGTCTCTCTCACAATCGCTCTTTCTCTCTCAGTCTCTCCTAATATCTCCATCTTTCCCTCCTAATCTTTCACTCATGCTCTTGCTATGTACTGGTCTCGTTCTGTACGTTTCTCTCTCCCTCTTCTGGCAATTTCTTCTTTTCTTGCGCGTCTTTCGCATCCCTCTGCCTTCTGCTTGTCCAGTTTTCTCTCCCTTTCACCCCACAGGCCAGCTGCGATATACACTCTCAGGTTAAGAGCATGCTGGGACTTCAGCCGCAGCTGACCAGCCGCGACTGAACATCTGAAGCATTGTATTATTCAGCACCTCGCAGGAAGAGAATGCCACTGCTTTCGAGCTAGCGTGTGTGAAAAGAAAATATAACATCTGGGGTCCTGAGAGGCCTCATTTAAACCATCATACAACCAACAAAAACTGGTTAGAACTATTCCGCCTCGAGGAGGGTGGAACGTACCATTGCAGAAGAAGAGCGGGAGGACGAAGTGGCATGGTGCCGGCCGTCCATGCCCCCGTGGATGAGATAAGCGCCGCTGCTGGAGATCACCTGGCTGCCGCCCACGTCCATGGCGATGCCCACCATGCTGTGGGAGGGCACACTGCTTGCCGAGGAGACTACCGTGGTGACCTGCGTCGCCCCTGCCTGAGTGTCGAAGTAGGAGTTACCGCTGGCCTGACCGTAGAGCTGGGCGTCGTGGTTATAGGTGTACGCCGTGCGGCTGAGAAGGCAGAGAAATACGACTTACGCAAGTATAATGAGTTCAGTGACGGAAAGCAATGCTCTAACAAAAGGAGGAAGAAAACCTCTACATTCCTACGACGCTAAAAACACATCATTTAAAAACAAATCGAACAAGTCTATCTTTACAGCCGGGCAATATGATGATACAATACCGATATCGTGATATGCTTTTCTGAGATATCGTGGTTATTGTGATATCTTTAATGTGACAAATTCATAGAAATGCCTTCAAAAATCATTATAATTTTCATTTTGTCTCTCTTTCTTCTAGGCGCTCTATCAGCCTCTTTCTTCTGTTCTCTCTCTTACTTCTAGTCTCTCCCTTCCTTCCAGTTTCTCTCTCTTAGCCTCTCTTTCTTCTAGTCTCTCACTTAGTCTTTCCCAGTCTCTTGCCCAGTCTCTCGCTCCTTTCCAGNATCTATCTCTCTTTCTTCTTGCTCTCTTAGTCTCTCCCAGTCTTTTTCTCAGTCTCTCCCAAGCTATTTATTCGCCCAACTCTATACTAGTTATACACACACACACACACACACACACACACACACACACACACACACACACAGGCTACTAGCTAGCTAAATGAATTTACTCGTGTTAGCTGGATGAAAACATGGCTAGCACTAGCTGGCAATAGCTGGCTAACATACACATATGTGCTTGAATAGAAGATAAGAGCTAGATATTTATTTAAGATACTAAATAAATTTGTTTGTTTAGTTTGTTTAAACAAATAAAATTTGTTTTCCGAATCTCACTTCTAGCATCAGCGTGAAGAACGCTGAGCCTACACCGTGTCAGTCGGTCAGACGGGGGACGGACTCTCAACCCTTGGTTCACTTGACAATCCAGCAAAACCAAATCTGTCTAGTTTTAAACATGTTTAATTAACGTGTGGTCTAATTAGTCTCACATTACTGGAGGAAAGCCTTTGGGGTTTATAAGGATGTTTTGAGGTTTGCACTGCATGAACAGCGACACACGCATGGCTTACGAAGGGTGTCGCACCCGCCGTGAAAATAAACATCATCTTCTACTGACAAGCCGTGATGAGGATCTGACATGGAAGAGAATGTAAGCTCTTAGAGAGCGTACGCTGATCGTATAACAGATATACGCAGATAAACAGAAGAATGCTTAAATCTCTGCCTGAGCTAGATGTGTGTTTGAACAAGCAACACGGTTGTCATCAGAGGAGGTTAAAAGTGCTTCTGGGTGTAAACATGCAAGACTGAGATGAAAAATAAGGCCTGACGAAAAACCGTTAAACATAACGGCTTTAAAATGTCTCTCAGGGTTTCTTCCTCACGTCGTCTCGGGCAGTTTTTCCCCCCGCCTCTAGATTGCTCATTAGGGATCAACATTTACAAACAAATAAAACTGAATTGCAAGCTGACGAACACTGAAGATGCTAGCCAGACTTACACGGCTAATCATCAAAATATTTGGCAAAGATGTGCAGTTGTCATGGATGCGTCGCTGATCATTCATGAACTCAATATTCACTTTATTTGCTTTAACACTGAAGCTGAAAAAAAAAAAAAGAGCTACATCTAAATCAAGGTTAGAGAATGATTAGCACTCCTTACTGCAAGAGATATCAAAAAAGGCATCAATTTACAAGCTTAATATCAAGCAATCTTTTGGCCAAATGATAAGGAATAAAGCTTTAACTCCCTAAATGCAGGTGTGGCAGTGGGTGTGGCTTACATGGTGCCGTTGGGGTAGACGGCCTCTCCTCCTTCGACGTACTGCACCTGGGTGGGGTATACGTGCTGTACATGCTGCACCTGGCCCGAACGCACACAGACAGAAACAAGCAGAGTTTTAGCAAATCAGTGCTGTTTCGAAGACTAGTGGAAGAGTTAAAGATAGGAAAGGAGCACGTCTGAAGCTAAGATAAGACGGTAAGCGTGTGCTCTCGACCAAAAAAAGGCCTGCAGGGCAGCCAAAGCAGAGCCCATTATCCGACTCATCACGGTGGTCCCAAACCGCTATTAATCAGAAAAACGCAGACAGAATTCATCACGTCGGAGTTTCACACACCCGTCGCTGGCTTGGGAGATAAAGCGAGTCAGAGAGAGAAAGAGAGATAGGATAAGGAAAGATAAGATGTGCCAGGTGTGTAAGAGATTGCAGTGTCTGTCCTGGGAGGCTGTGTGTGTGTGTGTGCGCGTGTGTGTGC
>JAKKZN010000008.1:2355023-2372126 GCA_033441825.1 Pangasius elongatus
CTGACTCCTGCCTCTTCCTCAGTGCCACTGTCTCTAAACCATACAGCATGGCCGCTCTCACCACTGTCTCCTACACTCTTGATGCTAATTATATGTTTATATTCAGGAAAATAGTGTTAGCTAGCATGTTGGAATTAAATGGACTAGATTTTATGTATGATTCTATGTTAGGTTCTTAACTGATAATGTGTCTGTTATGAGGACTTTTGTAGAAACAAAGGTGACTTACATCTGCACAGACATAAGTATCTGATCAGCCAGGCTTTTTCCTTGTTACGCCTCATAAGAGAAAAGGGCAAATGCCTCTTTTTATTAAAGAGGTCAGACTTAAGTAATAGAGCTGCCATGTTGAGCGCTACGTTTGACGCATTCATTTTCTAACCTCCTAGTCTCGGATTTAAATTTCTGCTAATGTTTGTTAGATAACTATCAATAACTATTGTTTAGATTTTTTTTTTTGTGGCCTTCACATGTCAGCAATCAGAGCAATCAGAGCCTAGGGATGATATCTTTACTGTGTGTGCAAAAGACGCTGAAATGTTGTCTCTTATCTACGATTCGATACACGCATCGTGTCCGAGTGATGATGAGCACTAACTTTGATTCAGAGATGCGAGGGATGATGGGCGTGCGCTGATGGATGAGGACACGAGCAACTGGAGAGTTGAACTTTTAAAGTTCAAACGCAAAAAGTATGGAAACTATCGCAAAAACAAACTCCCACAAGTTTCATCACCGACTTCACTAGCTTCGAGACCTCGATTTGTTGGACCACTCGTCAAGGTTCCTTTAGAGAAAACAAATGTACTAGCTAACATTGACCTGTGATTTATGAGAACTTCTGATGGCCTTGGAGGTTTTTTAATAAACAGCGGAAAGTCGAATCCGATCAAACAGCATGGTGTAGGTTTCACCCCCGCTGCGATGACAGCCTTGGCCTGTGTTTAAGCCCCTGTGCGACTGTTTGACGTGTTCTCCTGACAATAGCATAATAACAATTACTGTGGAGCGGGAGTTGCTCGGGGTTCGAACCAACAAGCACTTCCTCGTCTATTCACATGCTGGATGTGGCCTGAATGGGCATTCACAGGCGAAAAAGACGAATCTGCAAACACATGGCCCTCGAGGGCTGAGGATAAATGCACAGGATGTTGGTATGGGCGGAGGAAAGCGCTCTGCATTAGTCCGGGTGCTTAATGCAGGAACTGGAGTGAACTAGTGACCTCGGGCCAACGGTGTAATGAGGTTACGGTATTCTACGCGTTACTCAGACGCTTAATGACACTGAGGTCTTTAGGGATTTAGAGCAGAATGAAGCAAAAAAAAACATTTCTGTGGTAGCATTTAATTTTACCAGAGGGGAACTTTAACCCCCTGAATGTGAGAATCTTAAACTGAAGTCTAAACCGGTAGAAAAAAAAAGATATGATTAACTGTGCAGATATATCGGAAAGATGATGCAGTCTGACAAAGCGCTTGAACATCATTCATTCGTTTAAACAGCTAATGGAAGCAAATTTCCACTCAGGAGAATGAAAATGCCCAAGAGAGCACATTCACGGGTTTCCAGATCCTGCAGAAAGTATTCCAGCAAAGAAACGGTTGCTAGATTGTTCGCAGCTAATACCTTGCTAGGTCATGTTAGTTAGCTAGCTTTAATACTAACTGTTTGTATCCACAAGTATGGTGGATTTCCTACAATCCAGTGCTACGGAATCACATTCTCGTGCCTATTTCTATGGTTTTGTTCCAGCTATGTTGACTTATTCTCAGAGTTATGGTAGTTTTCCTATTGGCCCACTATTTAAGAAACAAAACACTTTGGGACATGCTTTTATAGGACAATAACCACCAATCAACAAACTGTGATGAAGCGGAGTTACTGTTGCCAACCCAAAGTAGATGATTCATATGCTGTTATCTATAACAGCACGTTTTATTCTTCTGATATCAAAGCAATATGGCAACGATAACATTTTTATTACTAAAGACTGACTGACACATCCATTTTTATCCATTTATAGTCACGTTTAGTTTTGTAGAAGGTCCATGAACCAAGTTATCACTTACGTTATAGCAGCTATAAACAGTCATTCCCTCACCAGCCTCTCTCTTTTCTCTCTCTTGAATTTAAAAGGACAAAAACACAGCCTGTCACGTTACTGAGAATCCAAGAAACTGCTACAAAACGCTGACACTGGAGACTCCTTCCATAAACGTTAAATAAACATCTTCTTACGGAAAGCTTCACCATATCAATAATCAAGAAAAATATTTAACAGCATGTCTTTTTATCGTTAGTCTTTGATAATCATGAGCATCCCCCGTACAACTGACAATAATATAAACCTGTGATTCGTCAGAGCTGCTGGTAGAGGAAATCCTTCAACACTTTCTGACCAATCAGAATCGAGAATTCAGCAGTGCTGTGGTATAGTAGTCTTCAATAAACATGAGGTGAGGTAAAAATGCCTGAGACTGTACTTCATATTGGAGTAATGACATGATGAATATCAGTGCTGGGATTGACTTATTGTCCAGAAAATTAGGTTATATCCTAACACGAGCAATATTTTTGCATTTGTGTCTTTAAAATAAATGAGAGGGAATTATTGGTAAGAGAGTGTCTATACAAGACTGAGAAGAAGGGGGGGGGGGGGGGAAGAGAGAGAGAGAGAGAGAGAGAGGTAGGAGTGAGAGGTCTATTGTCATTCAAATCTAAGGGCCTCAGTGTTCTGTTAGTGGCAGGAAATTTAATTAGCTGTTGTGTAGCTATGATACAAACCAGGTGGAATGTAAAGAACGCACTGATGAGGAGAGGTTGCAGTGAGGGTGAGTCTGTGTGTGAAAAACATTTTTCATTTCCTGGCATGTTGTTACCTGTTGCTGAAGCGTGTTTAAAGCCTGTCCTGAAAGAGAGAGAGAGAGAGAGAGAGAGAGAGAGAGAGAGAGAGATGAATCATGGCTGGATCCCACTCACGAGGCCTCAAGCGAGGATTGATTCATATCAGCCCACAAAGCTACAGGTGTTTAATGTATTAAGAGCGACTGAAACTATAAATCGGGTGCCCCGCCTGCCTCTCTCTGCCTCTCTCTGCCTCTCTCTGCCTCACGGTATCTGAGCGGAGAGCAGCCGTATCCACAGTCTCACCTCAAACAAACACCTCACACGCCTGATACACGGTTTCAGCATCAACACACTGAAGTGTCTGGTCCCCCCCCACCCGCCCATCCCACCTACACACACACACACACACACACACACACACACACACACACACACACACACACAAATCCAGAGCCTCCCTAATAGTTGCCGATCAAAATAAAAACATTATTTAAAAAAAAGAAAGAAAGAGTCACGTCTAGTCATGTGCTACTAATTCGCTGTACAATGTATCTTTTGAAACCACAGCGATGTTGAATTCTGGATTCTGATTGGTCAGAGGGTGTTGATTAAATTTCTCTGACATCAGTGCAGCTGCAGAGTGCGTCGCATGCGCTCGTTCTAATACGGTGTTGTTTCTATAGCAACAACGTACACAGGGGCTTGCACAGCGGACGCTACAAAATAAACAAATTAAAATGGAATTAATCCATGACATGGGGAAAGTTTCTGTTTATGTTAAAATGTGAGTGATAACAACACCAAATGTAGCTACAAAGGGATAAAAATCTACAAACGGTCTAAAATACACAAGCAATACATGAAGAAATGAATAGTGATCGTTGAGCAACGTGTTAGAAGTCGATTGCGAAAGCAGTTGATTCACCAGCTCCAGGCTTAGACACTCGGTTAGCGAGACGGCCTTTATTTCGAAGTTTTAAATGCAGGGAAGACCCAGTTCAAGCAATTCGGTCGACTGGTCACACTAGCACAGCTGCAAACCAGTAAATATCGTGCGGAATACCGTGACTTTGCGTTAGTTTGTTGAAGTAAGCATATAGTATTATTTCGCCAAGACAGATAGTGACCAGTTAGTGACCTGTTATTGACCTAAGCCTAGTTAAGAGTTCTGTAGTTGTACTTGTTGACTCAACTCGTCGAGTCCTATGTTAAACGTGGATATGCACCTGAACTAGCCGTAGTAGCCTTCTTTTTTACCGTACGCCTGTCCAAGTGAATAAAGTCGACTTGACTCAACAACAAGGAAGTATTTCGGCAGGCGGCGATGGGCCAGCTGAGGACGAGCAGTGTTACAGATTGGGCTAAATACAGCCATAGTGCACACACATACATGGTTAAAGATGTCATCAAGAGCCATATCGGGCTCACACACACACACACACACACACACACACACACACCTAGGGGAACTCGCTGCAGCTGTCAGTTTGAGATCTGGGCTCCGTTAAAAACTCCTCCTGGTGTAGGGTTACTGTCAAACGCCGACGCCACTAACACAATCCCGGAGTCGACGCTGTGGTCAAATACAGTTTTTAAACATGGCACCTGTAAATAGTGAACACTCAAACAGCTGACTGAGGATGAGCCGAATTAAACGCCTCGTTAAGTATCTGCCTACTCGGCTGGTGAAATTTCACAAAACTGAGGTTGTGCCTCAAAAAGTATAATCTGCCCCCCCTTTTATTTGAAATACACACAGAGAATGAAAGCGCCTGCAGGTTGCGTGTCTGAGCGGTCGCTCGCGTTTGCATTCATGCGTATGATTTTGTGAGCAGGTGAGAGGGCGAGACTAATAAGGTGGAGGTTACACCCTCGCCACCTCGATGTTATCGCTCCGCGTTCCGCATTCTGGCGGAGCCGGTGACTTTTGTTCCGTATTCTTCAGCAGGGAGTTTTATTCGGTGAACGACGACAATAAACTCGGCTGAGCAGAACAAGGTATCAAAGGCTTTCGATCCCGGGTGGATTAAAGGAGATGAAGTGCACAGGCTCAGGATTACAGGAATAAGAGTTAAATCCAGCTTCCACACAACAGTTCTTCATCCTCAACATCTCTCCACGCACCTTTGCCCTCTGACCTGCCTGTGCGTGCCACGGCTCCACGCGCCTGTCAGAGGAAAAAGGATAACTGCATAAAAAAAAAAAAAAAGAAAGAAAGAAAACAGTCTTGAAAGCTTGAGGCCAGAGGCCCGAGGGCAGCCCCTGCCTCTCCGTTACTCAGGCTGTATTTGTGTGTCAAGTTGCCATGTAAACACGGCAGCTGTTCTGCTTCGGCTGACGCGCGGTTTTCATTCCCGTTCCTTTATTTTCTTTCGCGCGGGGTGTGTGGGACGGAATTAACAAGGCTGATTCAGACTCCAAAGCCTTATTCAGAAACTTTGCCAAAACAAGTGAGCAAATGATTTTGAGTTTGCCCAAGGCTTTTACGCTAATCTCTTCTTAAAATATCCCAATAACTAGCAACCTGCAATTATCTGCATGTGGCGTGTTTCTGATTTATTTTCCGGAGGGATTATTAAGAGCAATATTTGAAGGATGGTACAAATAACTAGAGGAAAGGAATTACAAATTGAGGGGTGATGGATTATGGTTTGGAGACCATCTAAAACAACAAGCGAAAGGTTTAACTTTCAGGTCACGATATATGCCCAAACTCCGTTATGGTTACACACATCACCGCATGTAGCTACTTGTTTTCCAGTACCTGCTTTGCTAAGTGGGAAAGTATGGAATTATTGGGAAACCTTCTCTTCCAAATAGCACGAAGTTGTTCTGACTCGTCACCTTTACCCTGCGATAAAACATTTCTGACGTCCCGGTGGGCGTGGTCTTGTCCAGGATGACCCCGCCCATGTCCTCAGGGTGCGAGAGCTCACTGAAGGATTTGATGAGGATGAAACGATGTACATCTTATCTTCTGGCCTTCACACTTACCCAGTTTTTTCATCCCAAAAAAAAACAAAAAACAGAGAAAATCTTCAGGACGAATGATGTTCCCTGCTCCAGTGACTTGTAGAATCCACATAACAAAGAGCACTGAGGCTGAAATAAACTGACTAATACACTTCATGTTGGGTTTTTTTCCACTTAATTTGTCTTTCATATGGATGGACAGATGGATGCATGGATAGTTAGACTTATTTTTCTATAACAGATGCAAATCACAGGTTTGTATCAATGCACTTGTTTTAATACCCTACTGTTTCTATAGCAACAGCTAAACACAGAGAGTTGTATGGCAGATAGGAAGCGGTATTAGTTGAAAAAAAAAAATCACTGAGGTACAAGAGGAATAAAACACTTTAGGACATGCTGTTCTAGGAAAAGAATCGACTTCACGGCAGTAACGGTGACTCCGCTTCGTCACGCCGCTCCATCACTGATTATTTTCCTACGGGAGCCGTGTTTAATTCCTTACATTATCGGTCCACGCCTTGTGACCCGGTTAAGACTACGCAAGTCTCGGTCAGGTCACAGGAAAGGCAGGACAGATTGAAAATCACGTAACACGCAAAGCGAGTCTCATTCCGCTCTCTGACTGGACATAACTCTGGCTAGGATGCAAGTGTCTGACCCCATCAATAATTAACGCTGATTCCATGAATCATTCAATCCTTGACAGGGAAGGCCGATCCTGCCTGGAAATACACCTGTGACAACATATTTCTTTACTGAGGCACTGCAGCGCACGTCATCGGAGACTCGTTTAGAGTCGGGGGTAAGTTTTCTGCTCCAGCGATCCGGAAATCACCGGCACACCTGACACACACGCCTGGAAGAAACCGGTCTCCGTCAGCTCCCTCGACCCTGGAGAGCGATCGCTCTGACAGCTGGAGCCTCTCGTTAATGAGCGGATCAGAGCTGTCCTAACGTGATTAGCGGCCCAGTGGAGAGCCGGGACGAGAGTGGACCACAGTGTCTCATCAGCCTCTGCCTCTCCCTCTCTCCCTCTCTCTCTCTCTCTCTCCCCGCTCGGCATGGCAATTACCCTCATTATCGGTGCAGCTTTCAGAGGCACGGCTGCTCGCTGATAAAGAGGGATCAATAGCGAGGCGGAGGCGACACCTGGCCCATAAGCCATTGTCACAAGAGGCGCTCATTAAAGCGCTTTCCACTGCTCAGGTGTAACACGAGCGACAAAAATGACAGGGCTCGGATGAGCGGACTCGAGCCGTTGTCACGGCCATTGGCGCCCAACAAGTTCCCCGCGAGCCTGTCAGATGTGAGCGCGGAGCATAATGCGTAATTTAATCTATGCTGGCATTGCCGGTTGGAGTCATCGATGATTATCTCCAGAGAAATGTCACCGGCAGCGCGACGCTTCTTATAATAAACTCGCATGTCCTCGCTGCACATGTGCCGATGTTAAATTTTTATATCGCGTTAACTCCCTCGCCCTTTACCGTGGTCTATGGCATGATTATGATCTCATAAAAGACTGAAATTCTTACACTTCTTCTCAAACCTCCCAAAGTTGTCCAGTGAGCATCTGTCTGGACGTCCAAAATAAGGGCACACGTGTCCTAATGCAGCCCTTCAAAGGGAACTGACTTGATCGTTAGGGGAAAGCGCTGTCTAAAAAAACTTGCAACTCCTGTTTTGTGAGGAATGTCGGGACAGTGATGATAGTGTAGTGAGTACGGAACATTCTGAGCATCAGTGCCATCAGATATCGTGTTCATTCACTCATAAAAAAAAAAATAATAACAATCCGACACCATGTGATACTATTTGACTTAAGCTTAATGGATGTTAATGTCGATGCGCAAGCGAACAGCCAGCGATCTGGATGCATTTCACGCTTAAGGATCGCGATCTGAACAAAGCAGACGACTCTGGGGTTGTGAAGCTGCTGAGTTCGTTAGTTGAAGCTCATTGCGGCAACCGACGTTGCAGCAAACGCTAGCTAGGTGAGAAAAAGCATCTACAGACAACACCAGATGAGCGAAAACAGCAGCTCTTACCCAGTAGGTTGTTCTTGACAATCGGTTACCATCGATCTATGAAACAACAATGAAAATTCCGACACGACGAAAACAGAAGCGTGATCCCAAAGTGAAACAAAATCCCATTCGTCTCCATGGTAACCTTCACCGATCCAAGGTAACTAATGTAGCTAGCTAAAAATCAACTAGCTACTGTTCAAAAGGAAGGATTCCAGCACCCTAAACGCATGAACACACACACACGTGCACTTTTAATGAGCACAATTTAAACCGCGGAAATATAAACAGAACTAAATAACATTCTTTCACACGCCTGATTCTGACATGGACACTCGCTAATTGTTAGCGTGCTAGTGCTAGTGCGGGATCGGCACACTCCTGGGGTAAGCTGCGCATCAGATCCCTTCAGGGATCAAACATGATCCTAAAACTAAAGTTAATGCCTTGATTTTGTATTGCGAGTTCAATCAAAAAGTCACAGATGATCAGAATGACGTTCAGAAACATTCAGATTTACCTTGTTGTAAAAAAAAAAAAGAAAGAAAGAAAAAAAAGAAACACCAGTCATCAAAATCATCCAGTTTAATGGTCGGGGGTTTTCCTGCCTCTGGCTTTAAACCAGCCTGCTGTGTCTGACTGAGTTGGGAAACACTTCAGCTTTTTTTTTTTTTTTTTAAACTGTGCTCCAGCGTCAAAAATCAAACCAGAATCCAATTTCTCTGGATAGATTACAATGGCGAGTTTTTAATATAAAAATATATATGCATCCACCATTAAAATATTATGTGTTGAACATTGTAGTATATTGTATTTAAGGATCACACACACACACACACACACACACACACACAAAACAAAGAAAGAGAATGAATCACGAAAGGAAACCCACAGCAGTTAGTACCGTATGGAGTAGATCAGAATCGGATCAGTACACCCCTACAGCGAGCTGTAAATTCTCCGTATTACATTCCCGTTATTCATCCTGAGCTTAAAAAAAAAAACCACACACAAAAAGTTTATTGCTTTGCGCCTTCCTGCGTCTCCTTTACAGCTCACTCTGGCTTTAAAACAACCTGTTGCTTCGGACCGAGCTGGGAAACACTTCAGCTTTATCTCTTTTCCTCTCCAGCTTTACTGCGATCTAGCGTCAACACCCTGACCAGAAATAAATCTCTCTCAATAGAAATCACATTTAACCATGACACATGACCAGATTTAATACATGTTCATGCATCCATCGTTACATTATTGTGTACTAAACACCGAATATTAGTATATAACCGAGGCAGCCCCGATATCGATACTTGGTATCGGATCAAAGCACCACCAGAGCAAGATGTACATCAGAAACCTCAGAGTTATTCATGCTTTATTTCAGTAATGCCGTTTCAGATTTTCCACATTACGCACATCTGCTCATCCTTAAAGCACAGAAACACAAATCAAAACCCAGGATGATCAGAATCACCTCCAGAACCATTTCCATTATTCATCTTCAGCTTAGAAACCACCAAATCATCATCATCATCATCGTCAATCATCATCATCAATCATCTGCTGCTGCTTCTTCTTCTTTTCCAGATCTCTCTGCCTTTAAAACAACCTGTTGCCTGTGAGCGAGCTGGGAAACACTTCAGCTTTATGTCTTTCTCTCCACTCCAGGTTTACTGCCATGCAGCCTCGACAATAATCCCGGATTAAATCTCTCTCTGAGAGACAGAAAGCCAGGAAGTGCAGAAGAGATTCACAAAGCACTTGTTAGTATTTATTTAAGGAGACTTTTACAGCCTAGAGCTGGTCGAAACGCCATGACACGCATTAGCAAAAATAAATAAATAAATCACAAAAGTAAGCCAGAAGCATTTTACACAAACGCGACAGGGTTGATGACACAATCGTGAACACGGATGTGTTTTGGTTGCGATTCAGACCAGTTTAATGAACCCCTGGAAAAGTTTAAGCTAGCTGCTCGGCTAACGACAGCCGGCTAGCAGGGGAACAGCTAGCCGAGACAAGTTAACAACACGGCAGGAACAACACCGCAAGTTTGTTCTAACGATATACATTTTATCGGGGAGGGGGAAAAAACATTTAAAAAAATACGTTTTGTTTTGTAACACATTTATACAGAGTTCAACAGAACGCGTTTAACAGAACCAAGCTAGCCTGCGAGCTAACTAGTTCAAATGTCGTTACAAATTCTTCCCCAAACTGATACAAATAAAAATGTTTTAAAAATAAAACAAAAACACACCATTCACCTTGGGTTTCGCAGCTTTCTGGTTGTTTTCTTGTCTTTTCTCTCTCTCACACACACACATACACACACACACACATATACACACACAAACACACACACACACTTTGAGCTCCGGCTCCAGTTTCCGCTGCTGCTGCTGCTGCTGCTGTTGCTCTCCGCTGTTGGTAAGAAACGGTCTCCACGACTACAGTCGCTATGGTGCGCGAGCGCGGGGGTCTCGAGGCAACTGTTGCTACCCTCTCTCGCGCTTACGTCAAGAGCTTTTAGAACTGAAAATGTAGAAGGGTGGGTGGGCGTGGCCCAAAACTCAGACCACGCCCCCTCCCTCTACTGTATCGGTGTAACCCCTTTGATCACGGCTCCCGCTGCGGCGCGCGCGTCCACTTTCCTCGTGCCGCCATTATTTACCGTTTTAGCGCGCGCGCGGCGATTTATTTATTTATTTATTTATTTATATAACACATAAACACATCAAAACTGAATTATATTTCAATATTCTGCTGAAGTCAAAACCTTTTATTTAGCACCCAGCGCTCATGTTTACTGTAATTTTACAATTTTATAGCTTTGTGAAAATAAAAATAAATATAAATCTCAAAATCAGAAGGTTTCAAACTTTTTTTTTTTGCGTTATTTAACTGTTTAAAAAAATACAGATTTATTTTATGACACAGTCCAACCACTCTGATATAAGTTTCATTATTTACAAAATATAAATAATACATTTTGTTTGTTTGTTTATTGTTTGTTTTTTTTTAGAAATTGCATTTATACCATATTACTAAGCTAAACTATGTAGCACTGTGGGATGATGCAGTGAGGAAAAACCTTTCACTACATTACAGCTGTTGAGAAAAATGTTTATATCACTGTCTTTGCAGACTCATTTTTCGACAAGCACCCTGCTATCTGAAACTTTGCAGCTTAGCAACTTTATTAAGATGAGATAAGATTATACTTTTTTTTTTTAAAGATAAGATTAGATAAGAACATTAAACTTTGCTGATCCTGAAGGATGTTTTTGTTCCAGTTGCACCAAACAACCGAGTGAATAAATCCGGTTAAAATTATAGACAGAAACATACTAGTAATAAAATGAGAAATATTATTAATGTCATTATGCAAAAACTTCACAGTGTAACATAATAAAATATGATGAAATAAAATAAAATAGAGATGTGTAGAGGTGTAGAAATATACATGTATATATAAATAATAATTAAAGCCTGTATACTGAACAGTGCGCAGTATTTAGGTCTGATTCTGTTTCTGTGTCATTGTAATCTACATGTTACTTTCCTTTATAAACCTTATGAGCCACACTGACTACATCAGAAACACATTAAACAACGCTGTAGCTTAAAAAACATTTTTCTTATCATCATTTTTTCTGTGTTCAGAATATAGAAATATAGGCTCTTGATCTCAAGCAATTTGTAGACAGGGACCCCTTTAAACTGCCAATAAAAATAACAACAACAACAACAACAACAACAACAACAATAATAATAATAATAATAATAATAATAATAATAATAATAAAATCCATACACCACCTCAGATTCATTTCATGAATATCCAAGTTGACGTTACATACAGGCTCCTTATACCTAGTTCTTGAGGTTTGGACCAGACCAACTGTCTAATAACTATAAATATCTCAGTACTAAACATTGAGTTCTTATTATTATTATTATTGTAAGAACTTATAATATACTATACTTAAAGGGATCCCTGGCTTTGGGAACTCTGGCCTATTTAGGACACAATGAAGAACTTACTACGCAGAGGAAAAAGAGAGAAAAGTGTTTGTATATTAAATTTTGCAACAAAATACTCAGTTCTGGAGTTTACATATGCCTGCAGTAGTTCAGAATTTATTGAACAAGTCAACAGTTACAGAAGTGAATTGACACTGAGCTGTGTAGAAAGTGTCTCTCAGCTAACATCAGAATAGTCTAGAGGAATAGTGGTGTAATTACTAAACATAACCACTAGAGGGCAGGATGTCTCTATAAATACATTTAGTATGTATAAATCTGTGTAGGCCTACATGCTATATCTACATAATCCACCTGTTTTTCTTTCTTTCTTTCTTTCTTTCTTTCTTTCTTTCTTTCTTTCTTTCTTTCTTTCTTTCTTGTCTTTTCCTGGTGAGTTTTTTCCATGCATAATTGCATGCATATTTTCAAAAAAAAAAAAAAAAAAATTAGTAAAATGAGACACTTAAACAAAACCTGAAACTGTGAAATCAGATAACCTTTGTCCCTCAGGTGGGAACGATCTCTTCTAAAGTTAATCCAGGTACTTCATACAGTGAGTAGCTGTCGTCTCACAGCTCTGGGGTCCCTGGTTTGATCCTGGGTTCAGGTTACTGTCTGTGTGGAGTTTCGCATATTCTACCTGTTTCTGCTCAGGTTTCCCAAGTGTTCTCCAGTTTCTTCCCACCTGCAAAAAAAAAAAAAACATGCAAGTGGGTGGACTGGCTGCAGTAAATTGTCCCTAGGTGTGAATGTGTGTGTGTGTGTGTGTGTGTGTGTGTGTATTGTGATGGACCGGTTTATTTTTTTGTCTCACGCCCAGTGTTCCTGAGTATTCGAGTCCAAGTGGTGGTGGGACTGGTCCTACTTCACCAATGACTTCTACTTACTTACTTTGTCTATACTCGTTGGATAAGCACAATTATGAAAGATCTGTTGCTTCTCAGAAACAGTGAAATCCTGAATATTCGCAGATGATCCATAGCTACTGTGAAGTAGGAACTAAAAAGGTTCCTCAAACTGCAGTCCAGGAACTAAAATTAGTCCTCTGGTGGGAACACAGGTAAAGTTAATCCAGGTACTTCCTCCACTCTCTCAGACGAAGGGGACTAAACTGTACCTGTCCTTGTTGCTGGGATAGTACGGTACTTTTATTGTTTGCACATTTAAACTGTATTTTTCAGGACATTTTCACCCATACCACATGGAAATTACATTGACCCAAAGTTTTCACGTTGTGTTCGTGTAAAGATCGAAATTAAAAATGCATATTAAAAGTACAAATGGTGTGCACCACCAAAGGAAAGGTAGTACAGTGTAGTACCCTGTTTCTGAGAGGGTATGAATTCACCAAGGTTTGAAATGACGATTAAATCGTTTTGTTGTCACTCAAAATGAAAAACGAACTAAAATTCGCAACCCATCAGGACCTCAGGTCCTGTATTATGTGTTATAATTGTATTATTCTGTGTTTTGGTGCTAATAAACGCCATTGTTAGCATGTTATGAAGCAAATAATAGCTACAGGCGGCTTTAATCACAACCGTCAGCTCTGGGTATCCTAGCAACAGCCACCCTGGGAGTTGGGTGTAATGCGCACTCTGGCCGCTAGGTGCTGCTGCTGTGTTTACATTATCCCCAGCTTGGCTTCTGGGCGCCACATGCGTTTATTTCTGCTTTTCGGAACTGTCATTGTGCTTTAACCCGTGAGAATCACCTTTCTCATTCTTTAACCTTCCGCAAAAAAGCGCAGTAAATCCACTCTTTCACATCACATACTGCTGCAGAAGCTTCTGGCTTAACACGTGTTGGAGCTTAAGCCAACTGGTAAGTAAATAAGTATGATTTTACAATGATTGTACACGTGTCTGACACAGAAGAAGTTATTTCGTTACTATTATTTATTTATTTACTTATTAAAGTGGCCTAGTTTAATCAGGTAAGTGATTCAGGTTGATTGATGGAGCACCACATCATTTAGACAACCGACTAGTCAACCAAAAACAAACAAACAAACTACAAAATAATAATAAAATAATAGCTAATGCCACATTACAGCGTCTTACACACCGGATTACTCCACCCAAAGCTAGGATTAGTTTTTATTTTCAGTATATAATAAGCCAAATACATGCGAAATGATTGCATGCAGGCTTTTATCGAGGTTTAGTTCTGCGTCAGTATCAATAAGTGCTGCGTTCATGGCTGAAAGGCGTGAGAGGTGGAAAATTGTCTGTTTTTTATCAGTAGATTTCTCTCTCAGCTCTAGTTTTTGTGACTCACTGGTACGACAGAAGCATCTAGTGCACCACGGCACTTAGTCGGTTAGTCGAGTGTCGTGGAGTAGCCGCGCTTCATCACCGCGAGCGTTAACTGCCATATTCTTGTACTACAGTCATGTCTGTTGTGAGATGTAGCCTAGCAGGCTGGCGTCTTTCACAGTAGTTTTCTCACTAAAAAGCTGTTTAAATTATATATATTTTACCTTTATTTGATCATTTAGACATTTATATATATTTTTATCTTCATTTGTATTTAGGTTCCTTTAAAACTAAATGATTTCTAAGTGTTTATTACCTCAGACTTCTTTGAGCAAGCCTGTTGTATAACAGGTCTACTTTCTAGATCTTTCTGTTTCGGCTTCTTCTGCATATTCTCTCTTTTTGAATTTGTTTTGTTGTATTATTACTAAAAATGAAAGTTTTAAAACATAATTTTAGTCCCTGAATTAAGGCACATACATTTTGGGTTCAGATTACAGATAACGCACTAATAAGTAAGGGAAAAAAACCTCTTGGTGCTGTGCGGTTTTAGGAATATAATCAACAACTGGGTGGTGTATATAACAGCANTAACAGCATGTCCTGCAGTGTTGCACTCCTTTTATACCACAGCAATTTTCTAACTTTTTATTTGTTTAATGAATGACACATTGTGCTTTGTAACCACTTATAGTTACGTGTAATGTTGAGGAACTTCTCTTACTTTAGGTAAGTTAGTACGTGTAATCTGTAACGTTATATCAGCTATAAACAGTCGTTCCCTCACCAGCCTCGCTTTCTTTCTCGCTTGAAGATAACGAAGCAAAACAAATCGAGTCCCATGGTGTTACGGAGGAACTGGGAAGTGCAAACAGCTCCGTTATGAAGACTTTCCAGTGGCGGAAAACATAAACAGTTGTTACAAAGCTGGAGACTCCTTCCATAACTATTTCAATAAATATCTCCTAACAGAAATCACCAGATCAACAATTATACTTTTTTTGTTGAATGAATTTTTTTTTAAACCTGTTTTTTATTATTAGACCCGGATTACGTGGAGTATCCGCCGTACAAGTCCCTGTGAATGAGCTGTAGAAGCAACAACAATTTAGAACGAGTGTGTTAATATAAACCTGTGATTTGATTTATAACCCGATTTCATCGCCGTCAATTCGGTTGTTGTGAAGGACACTATACCCATATTTTGAAAAAAACATCAAAACAACCTGTGTGTATGTTTCACCTCAATATGTAGACTTCACACCTATATAGATATATATACACACACTTGGAGGAAGTCTTTGGTTGTTTTAAGGGAATCTTCAGCGCAAATAAAGATGAGAAAATTATTAAACCATCACAGATTATGATGGTCGCCCTCCATGACTGCCTCGTGACTGAGATTTAATAGACATTTCTCCTTCTATATGACGGCGTGTCTTTCCTCACTCGTGTATATAAACAGGGCTGGTAATAAAAATACACTCTGTTTCGTTAGTTTGAATCAATGGTTGTCGTGGTAGCAGCTCTTGTACAAAATAATTAAACAAACAACAGGAAGTCCAGAGCAAACAGAAGCAGGTGGCACTGCTGTGCAAAATGGCTGACAGACAAACACTGAGAGAAGCTAGGAGATAATCAGTAATAATAACTATTTTAGTTGGAGAGAAATGTGTGTATTTGTGTGTGTGTCATGATTGGATGATGATGGTACTGTGGGGTTTCTATGTTAAAAAAAGAAAGTGGGAATTTTGTGTTACCGGCGAGGGGGCGTCATCACTTTTTTTACCCTACAATATAAGCCTACTTTTTTTTTTTTTAATCTAATAAGCATATGGTGGTCGAACCGAACTTTATGACGTCCAAAAATGACAAAGGTGAAGGTATGTTCGGCATGACATTATTTTTCATGGTCTTCTTGGTTTCACTTCTTGCCCAAGTACTACGCATGCTGAGCCGGGACGTAGAGCTTGTCATTGATTGGTTAAATGCAATCATCGTGGAATCATTACATTTCCTGACTTTAATCAACTTTAAGTCAAATCTAACATTTTCTAGCCAGACCAAATCCCAAATGGATTTCTATTCACTTTGTTTGAGCCCTATTTAGGGTGTAACACAGCGGAGCTGTACACCCTACCTAGTGCCCTAATGCTTAGTTTTTAGATTCAGCCAAAGGAAATGTCTGACTCTGTGGTTTTGTCTTAATTAAAAGTCATTTAATGAAGTGTGCTGTGGAAATTTCCATGTACTTCTAGTAAAGATAAGTAAAGTATTGGCACCCTGGTATCTAATTTCATAAGCAGCTGTGTCCTGCCGTTTAAAAAAAAAAACTCTGTATCTTGTGTTAAATACCACAATGTGAGGCTTGGTTATGGGATTTCTCATTGAGTCATGCTAAGCTGCTCTGATGTGAATCTTTCTGAAGTACCGACAATGTAGAAGAATGTGATTCCAGGGACTTTTCACATACTGCTAGGCAAATAATCGGTTATATGATACATCATGATGCTGAATACACAGGTAGGTTTAATTTGTCACTGTGTCAGCACTGGTTCATCATTCTATTCAGCATTTTATCTAGTGCTTATACACCCAAGATAAAGTCTCATCAATAGGACAGACCCTCCTAAGGGCACTTATTTTACACAATACCAGAACCAGAAGGCATCAATAAATTTACCTACATATATACAGTGGTGTGCAAACGTCTTAGGCGCATGCAAAGAAATGCTGTAGAGCAAAGATGCCTTCAAAATTAATGAAATTAAATGTTTCTACATTAAAAAAAATACTATAAAGAGCAGTAAACAGTAATAAAAGAAGAACAAAGTCAATATTTGGTGTGACGATCCTTCGCTTTTTGAAAACACAGTAGTCTCAGATACAATTAGTGCAGGTTTATAAGGAAATGAGCTGTAAGTGTTACTGAGCATCTTGCAGAAGCAGCCGCAGTTCTTCTGGAGAC
>JAKKZN010000008.1:2381147-2395012 GCA_033441825.1 Pangasius elongatus
TAATTGTACCTCGGTTGAGGAAAAATGGTTGGAGTGTAATCATTTGGAAGAGGGAGGAGTTTGTGCGAGTTGGTTGGTTATGTTTTTATTTTTCCAACTTGGGGTTAAATCGACAACTTCCCACTGAGAACACAATTTCCACAATTACACACCGCAGGCACTTCTCCGTCAGTAATATCATTCGATCCACTACGACTCCGCGTCTCTCCGTCAGCATCGATGCCGCTGACGCTTGATTTCGGCTCAGACGTGTACAGCTTAACTCCCACATCACACGCCATCTCGTCGTCTAGGACAGGGATCCTCACACCTTAAGCACTCAGGGACCCTGTAACTTAACAATCCTCATGTCTAGCTCGCTCACTAAGCTACTGTTGTGTCAGTTTGGATTTGCGAGGTGTGTTGTAGCATCTCGACTGCTTCCTGTTTTCAAAAGAAAACGACTCCGACAACACACACAATCAGATCACGACTCTCGAGCTGTTTCATGGGGAAGTTTTATAATAGCTGTGTTACAGGACACACCGCCTCATGTTCTTTTTTCAGCTCAGAATTAAAAAACAAACAGTGTATGTGTCACTTCAGTGTTTTAAAAACAAAATGCTTCTGCTAGCAAGTGACGGAGCAAGCAGCAAGCAGCAAGCAGCAAGCAGAGCCACACACACACGCCATCCAAACTGACGGACTGTCGTTTTCTATTAATAGATTCAGAACGCAATAATGAGATCGTATGACCACATGTGATGCAAATATCTGAGCAAAGAGAAGATTTAGAGATAAGTGCGTGTGGGGAAGCTAAAATGAACGGAGCTGCCTTTTACTAAATCACCAAAAAAAACCTTAAAAACTAAAAAAAAACACACTCGGCTCAGATTCCAAAATGGGAAAATTTCTGGTCTTTGGAAATTTGACGCACTTGCGTAAGAGCGGAGTTGGAAAATTCCAGGTCGATGAGCTCACCGTGTCCCTCTGGAGAGGGAGTGTGTGAAAGGGAACATGGTAGGAAAAGCACCCTAACACACACACACACACACACACACACACACACACACACACACACTTTTCCGTTTAACATCTTCCAGTAATTCTGGTTCATCGCAAAATGAAAGGAGAACTGGCAGTTCAGTTTCTCTGTTTGTGAACTTTTTACCCTTTTTGATAAATGAAATGTTACAAAGACCTCAGGGTTGTTTGACTACACACACACACACACACACACACTCGTATCTCTTCCCTTAATTGCGTACGAGTGTTTACACAGTGTTGTAATAGTGGAACGCGGCGAGTCTCCGCCCTTCTCACCCCACACACTGATGTGTTTAAATTGGCACGAGGAATAAGATCTTAACCCGGTCGTTGTGTCGCGGCGGGTCACATGACCTCCTCGTTTATAGATCAGGAATTTCAGGATTATTATTTTTATTTTTTTAAAAATATAACACACTCTTTGTATAAATCTGTTGTTGTTTTTTTTAAAGCACATGAGGCATGAGGGCAGGAAGTCAGAAATGCCATCTTTCTTTCCTTCTGCCTTTTGTTCTTTTTTTAATTTCTTGCCTTTTTGCTTTCTTTCTTTCTTTCTTTCTTTTATCTTCCTTACTTATTGTTTCTTTCCATTTCTTTCCTTTATTTTTTACTTGATTCTCCTTTTTTTTGTCTCGTTCCTTTTCATAAATTCTTCTTGTCCATGTACTGATTTTCACTTCCATATCTATTTAAAGTGTAACGTTCCAGCATCTCTCTCTCTCTCTCTCTCTCTCTCTCTCTCTCTTTTTTTTTAAATTGAAATAACCTTTTCAGTTGGTCTATTAAAATGCACAGAATGTGAGCTAGCTGTGTCATGAGTTCTCTGATTAAAAAACAGCAGTCATGTCCTGGACTATATGAATATAATCAGAGGCTTGAGGCGGAGTCTATTATAAAGGCATTAATAGTCATTTAGTCTGTGGGAATCGAGTTCCTGGGTTTCCTGTAAACACAGCACTATCTCAGCTACGTTTTAGAAGTTTGTTTGTAGCTGGTTTTGTTATTAGGAGCCGCCTCAGTGTTTGGATTAAAGTGCTGTTGAGTGAGGGTCAGATTTCTGCATCTGTCAGTTTATGTAAAAATAAAGATGACTCGCAGGACCACATGCAGGAGACACTGTTTATAGAAGGGAACGAATGACAGTTTATCAGGAGTAAACACGGCAGTAATCGGGATACGTTCTTCTGTGTGTGTGTGTGTGTGTGTGTGTGTCAGTGTCTCCCTCCTCCCTGCTTGAATACATATGCTAACAGTGATGTCGTGAGGAATATGTGAGAATATATGCGGCTATCGGGGGCCAATATTTAAACTCTTCAGATCCAAAAACAGATTGGATGGAGTTTTAGAGGTAAAGGCCGGGTGTACTAATTTTTCGAGAATATTTTTAGCGCATTCAAAAAGGCAGATGCAAACTTGCGAGCTGAGGTATTGCGTAATGTGTATTACCCATGATGCACTTGCAAATCTTATCCCATGTCCTATTAGCAAGCTGCTGAAAACTTTCTGACACGGCCAAGTTTTTAACTTTGGTATAATCCGGAATCCATGTCGCGTTCATCTCCTAAACCGCAAGTTCNGTACACCGTGTCTGACTGTCTGACCTCCGACCTCTGACCCGCAGCTCCCGTGTGTGCGGCCCCGGGCTCGGGTCTGTGGACGTGGCAGCGGGACGGCGAGGTGAAGCTGAGGATGGGCGAGTCGGGGCCGGCGGCTGAGCCTCCTCTCACCGTGAACCAGCTGTTCACTCGCACCGTGGAGCGATTCGGCGACCGGATGGCGCTCAGCTGGAAAGAAGGAGAGCAGTGGAAGAAGATCAGCTACAGAGAGTATTACAGGGACTGCCGCATCGCCGCCAAGAGCTTCCTCAAGGTGAGGATGGAGAAAAGACCACATGCGAGAGAGAGAGAGAGAGAGAGAGAGCTGAACATGAAGCGTATATTTGCTTGTGTTGAAACCCTAGATGGAGGATTTTATTCTGAAATAATCGCGACAAACACAGAGCGGCCTTGTCTAAACACACCCTGATGATAAATTTGATTTGTTTTCTCTCGTCATACACGGAGTTCAGCTTTACTGCTTCGTGTTTCAGCCATTATCTTATCTTACTGTCGTCCAGCTGGTGCGTGTGATCATTTTAGTTCGATTTTAAGAGCGTTTTAATTCTAATGGAAGCCGGCAGAGGATTAGCCACAACTCTGTGGATCATTTACAAACGTGATATGGGTTTATTGCTCCTTTTAAGGCTATTACAGGGCGTTAACCTCTAGTACACTGCGGAATGAAACCGAGGCAACGAGGAAAAGAAGCACAACAGATTCAAGCCCTTTCTCTCCCTATCACTTGTCCGACATTTCAACTCCATCATGCTCACGTTTATACCGCAGCGCCGTTCAATCTTCAATTCTGATCATTCGGTTCTGTGCAGCTCCCAAGAGAGAAAAAAAAGAGTCTGGAAAGGGAGCGACTGTTTATAACGTAGATGCGAATAGGAACTGACTCTTTTTTGCTTTCGCTTTCTTTTGCTTTATGTTTTCGTATAAGAGAAAGAAAACATGCTGTTTTAGGAAACTAGTCAACTTCACGGGTGGGAACAGTAACTCCTCTTCATCACGTCACACCGTCAGTAATTACTGTTTTTTTTTAATCACGTGAAAATATTTTTGGTTTGCGTGTTTTTACAGCTCGGCCTGCAGCGCTACCATGGAGTCGGCATCCTGGGCTTCAACTCTCCTGAGTGGTTCATCTCTGACATTGGAGCCATCTTGGCAGGGTTAGTGTGTGTGTGTGTGTGTGTTTGTGTTTGTGTGTTGGTTTATATCTCTATGCATCTCTGCAATTCACAACACCTGATACAAAAAGAATGACGTGATAAATTAAAATTGTAATCATTGGAAAACTGCAGCTGTATAAGAGGAATAAATCACTTCAGGACATGCTGTTATAGGAAAATAATCATCTTCTGGATAGTAACAGTAACTCTGCATCATCAAATCTAAACACAGCCAGATGTGTTGTCTCTTTCTTTAGTTCCAAATATTTGCAGTCCTTCACGGCTTATTTTAGATACAAATGAATTTCAGTAGCTGCTGTTTCGTATAAATGGCTTCTGATAAATGAGTACTTCGTCAGAGGACTCGCTCACGCAGTCCTGTGTTGGTCTGACAGAGGTTTCGCCGTGGGCATCTACACCACCAACTCCCCGGACGCGTGCCAGTACGTCGCTGAGAACTGCCAGGCCAACATCCTCGTGGTGGAGAACCACAAACAGCTGCAGAAGATCCTGCAGGTAAAGATGGTCGAGAGCCACGATCTCAGGCTGCGTTCACATTACACACACGACTTCTGTGCACTATTCAGATTTTTTTTTTTTTGCTGTCTACATTAGTAATTAGGTTTGGGTTTAGTCACTGTTGTTTCTGTTGACTTTAGACTGTATTTGGGGGGGAAAGGTTTAATGGTTAGGGCGAATGCAGGACATGGTCATGATGACCATGAGCACATGTAACACCTCGGAAGAACTGGCACATCGCGGACAGAACGTCGGATGATTGAATGAGAGAAGAGTCAAAGATGAAAAACCTGATAGATGATAACGCTACAAAAAGTGTGGGAAAGTTCACCCGGGGGTGAATACTTATGCAAGGCACTGTGTATACTTCAGTACGAGGTCAGAGCACGCAGTTTGAGTCAGTATGACTGTGTAGGTGGAGGATTTTTTTTTGTTTTTTATTCTTCTTCCTCATAAATACTGTGTGGGCTACGAGGAGCAGAGATTCTGAAGATTACACACGTATTGCTGCAGTGTGTACGAGTAATGTAATTGTGTGTGCTTCTGTTGTAAGACCTGGTGTATCATTTCTTATGTGTGTGTGTGTGTGTTTCTTATTTCAGATCCAAGACAAGCTGCCTCACCTGAAAGCCATTATCCAGTACAAAGATGCTCTGAAAGAGAAGAAACCAAATCTTTACTCGGTAAAGTTAATATAACTTTATTACACACACACACACACACACACACGCGCGCGCGCACACACAAACACTTGGAAATTTTCACTGTGAAGTTGTGTCATCTAACCTGTGGTCTTTCCTTTTGTCGTGTGCCTTTTTTTTTCCTCCACCCCCAAAGTGGGAGGAGTTTATGGAACTGGGCCGCAACGAGCCGGACGCTCCGCTTGATGACATCATCGCATCCCAGAAACCCAATCAGTGCTGCACACTGATCTACACATCAGGAACCACTGGGCAGCCAAAGGGGGTCATGCTGAGCCATGATAATGTGAGCCGAGCCATGACAAACACACACACACACACACACCCCTATTTTAATTAGCACTATATCAATATCCACATAAACTGGTCGTGTCGGTGCAGGGCGCTAAAACTTTTTCTCTCGTTCTCGGCTGCAGTTGACATGGACAGCGTTTTCGACGGCTCATACGATCCACCTATCAGAAGAGATTCAGGAGGTAGTGGTGAGCTACCTGCCCCTCAGCCACATCGCCGCCCAGATGGTCGACATCTGGATCACTATGAGGGTCGGAGGAGCCACGTACTTCGCCCAGCCTGATGCCCTCAAGGTGTGTGTGTGTGTGTGTGTGTGTGTGTTCTCACCAGTCACTTCATTAGGAATGCCTGTGCAAAAAATCATGCAGGTGCAGGTGAAGAGCTTTAGTTAATGCTCACATCAAGTTGACAGGAAGGCTACAGTAACTCAAATAACCACTCTTTACAACCGTGGTGAGCAGAAAGGCATCTCAACCTGGCAAACCTTGAGGTGAATGAGCTACAACAGCAGAAGAGCACATTGGGTTCCACTCCTGTCAGCCAAGAGCAGGAATCTGAGGCTCACCCAAACTGGACATGAATTTAAAAAAAAAAAAACATGCAGCATTATTCTGATCTTCTGAACTTGGCAGTTTTGATGAACCTGTGCTTGGATAATTTTTCAGGAATTCTACTAGGTCTCGTGTTGGTCATTGCTATACCGGACGTGAGTTGTAATTCTGTCACCGTCTCAGGGCTCGTTGGTGAACACCCTGCGTGATGCGCGTCCCACGGCGTTCCTGGGAGTCCCCCGGGTCTGGGAGAAGATGCAGGAGAAGATGAAGGCAGTGGGAGCCAAATCGTCCACCGTGCGCCGCAAAGTGGCGTCCTGGGCCAAGGAAGTGGGTCTGCAAACCAACCTGAGCAAGATGGAGCAGTATGTACACACACTCGTACACACACTAGTACACACTCTCGTACACACTCTCGTACACGCTCTCATACACACTTTCATACACATGCTAGTACACACACTAGTACACACTCTCGTACACACACTTGTTCACACCCTGAAGGGGGACTAATAGACTCGATGTTTGTTATCATTATTTGTATTTTAATTACAATGATGGAGATGATGAGTTTTGTCTTCCTCCATTTCAGGAACGGCGCGATGACCCGCACGCCGCTGAACTATCGCGTGGCCAAGCGTTTAGTGTTCAGGAAAGTGAGGAAGGCGCTGGGGTTGGACCGCTGCGTCCGCTGCTACACGGGCGCCGCTCCCATCACCAAGGACACGCTGGAGTTCTTCTTCAGCCTGGACATCCCACTGTACGAGCTGTACGGCATGAGCGAGAGCAGCGGACCGCACAGCATGTCCGTGCCTGAGGCCTTCAGACTCACCAGGTACAGACACACACACACACACACACGCACACACACACACATGCACGCACACACACACACACACACTCTCACCATTCATTATTTATCTCAAGCGCTTTATCTAATTTATTAAAGAATGACCGTTCATATTTTTATCCATTTATAGTTACATGTGGAACGTCCATGAAACACTAATTAATAAATGCGTTAATAAATGCAGAAACCACGAGCTCGGGCACTGGAGACTCCTTTCCTAAATGTTAAATAAGCATTTCGTTATAGAAACCTTCACCATATGAACAACAAAACACGTTTTATGTTATTTTAAAAACTTCTTTAAGCGGAGTGTCTGCCGTGCAAGTCCCTGCGAATGACCCGTTACTATAGAAACGATAACGTGTTAATATCACGAGTGCTTTGATACAAACTCGTGATTTGTGGCCGCACTCCTAATCCGCACGTCACTTCTCTCACCAGCTGCGGGAAGGTGATCGCAGGTTGCCAGACGAAGATCTTTAACCCCGACTCGGATGAAAACGGCGAGATCTGCTTCTGGGGCCGTCACGTCTTCATGGGCTACCTGAACATGGCCGACAAGACCGAGGAGGCGCTGGACGCAGACGGCTGGCTGCACTCCGGAGACCTGGGCAAACATGACAAGGACGACTTTCTCTACATTACAGGACGCATCAAAGGTAGCGCGCGCACACACACACACACACACACACACGCACACATGCCAGACAAGGTATTTTAGAAATAATTATAAAACCCACCCAGAGTTTATGACCCTATTAAAGTAACAGATCAGCCAGGACATGTTTTTATTGTTTTTTTGCACTGTAGCTATAAGGCTAATGTAGCTAACAATTAATGGAAACTTATAGCCGCCAGTTTAACACTAATTTACGCCAAAGTTCAAATCTACAGTAATCTACTGCACTCAAAGTCTCATAGCAGGATATCTGTATATAAAGAACGACTACAGTACAGTGTGCGTGGTTTAAAAATAATGAAGGAATTAATTAATACGTTGAAGCTAAAATAATAAATATCTTCAGCGTAAATGATTAACGAAGGTGAGGTGTCGTAATGTACATTTATTTTTGAATTTGATCCAAGATGACATTAGTGAGACAGAATTGAAAAAGAAAATGTCTTTGAGGGTTAAGGGCCCTTAATCAAGGGATAATTAATGGTTAAGGGCCCTTAATCAAGGGATAATTAATGGTTAAGGGCCCTTAATCAAGGGATAATTAATGGTTAAGGGCCCTTAAACAAGGGATAATTAATGGTTAAGGGCCCTATATCAAGGGCTCATCAGTGCCTCCGTAGCAGCTGTGAGTTGTAATAATGAGTTATTACACAGTATCGTAAACAAAACAGACAAAAACAGCTGCAGGTTTTAAAATGTGACTCATAATGTGTGTGTGTGTGTGTGTGTGTGTGTGTGTGTGTGAGACAGAGCTGATCATCACCGCCGGAGGAGAGAACATTCCCCCGGTGCCCATCGAGGACGCGGTGAAGGAGGCCGTGCCCATCATCAGCAACGCCATGCTGATCGGAGACAAGCGCAAGTTCCTCTCCATGCTGCTCACCATCAAGGTGCGTACACCACTCGGGGGTCGTGCTGTTACAGGAAAATAACCAGCGACCGAGTGGTGCGATGAGGCGGAGTTACGGTTACCTCCCTGAAGCTGATTTTCCTGTAACAGCGCATCTCAAAGTGTTTTATTCCTCTTCTACCACAGCAACATATCAACACTAACAATGTCTTATTCATTAAAGAACAACACGTCATACTTTTTATCCATTTATAGTTACATTTTGCAGTTCATGTTGCGGATCGTCAGCAAAACAAGTTAGTTCCTGTTCTCAGCAGTAAGCAGTCATTCCCTTTTTTTTCTCTTGAAGGTAACAAGACGAAAAAAAAGAAAAGAAAAAAAAAAACGCAGCTTGTCATGTTACCGAGAAGCCAAAAAGGCTTAAAAAACGTTACTGACACTGGAGACTCCTTCCTTAAATGTTAAATAAATGTTTCCTTACAGAAAACGTTGCCAGATCAACAATTACACGTGTAAACGATAATATATTAGAACAAGCGCATTAATATAATCCCGTGAGGAGATTCATCACCTTCTGTCCAATCAGATTCAAGAATTCAGCAGCACTGTGGTATAAATACATCATCAATAACTGATCGTGAATCGCTTGTTCAGAGCAAAGTCGCATATTCACGCGCTCATATTCACGTTGGTTGTCATGGTAACAGTGCAGGAGCGTGTGAGCCGAAAGTTAGCTATTTAATCAGCTACAAGCATGGAGATTCGTTTGTGCATTGTTCACGTCCTTTATACGCGTGCCATCCAGTCCAGGATTTTTTTTCCCCTCTCGAATCATAAATGCTAGTCTGATCTAAAAAGTCACGTTAAACACGACGGAAAGTGTTTAGCGTGTCGAGTCGTTCCTGCTCTGGATGTTTTCACTCTGGTGTTGTCCTTGCTCACCTTTCTCGCTGACGTTGACGTTTTGAGATGTTTTCAGACTCGGGAAAAATCCTGATACGGCAAAAATCCTGTTTACTCCTAATTACCGAGATGGCTTTATGGTCCACAAAGCATTAAAAGGAACCGTAATTCTGTACAATTATCTCATCTTTATAGACTGTCATTATAGTCATTAGGTGCCTATTAAATTCCCTGCTGTAGAGATGAGATAAGCTGCTATCAGGGTCTTTATCATGATCTTCACGCTCTCATTCTCATGTGTGTGCTGTTTGTCTCCACCTGCTGGTGGATTTCAGCAACTACACTTTCCTCGCCTTCTGATAACGCCTTCGCTTCCTCATCTGATACACTTATTTTAGATAAGCTGTTAAATTAGATCTTGGTATTAGAGATGCAAATCCATGTCTGTGGCCTAGGAAAAGACACGATAGAGAGCAAGACCGCAGCGACGTTCCTAGACAAATGGATCTGAAGGATGATTTTCAGCTAAAATGCATCTCTTAAAGACGAACATCGTATCACGTCCTCCTTTATCCCACAGCATTATTCTTGAATTCTCGCATCTAATTTACATATTTTTCATTTCTTTATTTTATGGTACCTTATTGCATTTTTATTGGCTCTACTATCAAAGCAGTTAATCACACGCTGTGTAAATGATTGCAGATAATAACGTTAGTGATACAGAATGTCTTTGAGGGTTAGTTTTTAACTCATCTAAACCTTTAGGAATTAAGTTTTTATGTCTTTAAAATTACATTTAAATAATAATAAAAAAATACACTTTACGCTATTAGGAATCCTGTGGTTTTGCGGTTGAAACCATTCTAAAAAATCTGTTTGACTACACACACACACACACACACACACACACTGCATTACAGGGGGATTCGTAAAGTTTTGACACCCTATCATAGATGCGTTATTGCTCATTTTAAGAGCGATTTGTCTATCATGTGTAATGTGTCTATCTTTTTGTCTTTCTCCCTCTCTCTTTCTGTGTCTGTCTCTTTGCATCTCTGTCTTTATCTCTCTCTCTCTCTCTCTCTCTCTCTCTCTCTCTCTGTCTATCTTTCTCTCTTTGTGTCTGTCTCTCTGCATTTCTCTCTCTCAGTCCCAGGTAAACAATGAGACAGGAGTCCCGGAGGACGAACTCACTCCCGAGGCTGAGGACTGGTGCAGGAAGTTGGGCAGCTCGTCCACACGCGTGTCGGAGATCTGCGGGGGACGCGACCGCCTCGTCCACGCCGCCATCCAGGACGGCATTAACAGAGTGAACGAGAACTCCACGTCCAACGCCCAGCGTATCCAGAAGTTTACCGTGCTCGAGCAGGACTTCTCCATCCCTGGAGGAGAGCTCGGTCAGTGTGTGTGTGTGTGTGTGAACACAATTCTCATACACATCCAAGCATCCTAGTTTCTTTTAAACGAAATATTACCGACCTCCTTCGCAGTACCTCGGCAGTCCACTGGGTGGCAGCATTTCACTGATAAATAAAGAAAAGGTTCTATTTTAGTGAAGATCGCAGAGTGATCAGTCATTCAAGTGTCTTTGGCTTCTTTAGCATTGGAAATAGAAATAGGGAAGCATGTTCAGTGTTAAATATACAGAAAGGCTAATCGTTTGCGTTCTCTCTCGTCTCTGCCTGTCTCACTCTCTCTGTCTCACTCTCAGGTCCCACTATGAAGCTGAAGAGGCCGGTGGTGCTGAAGATGTACAAAGAGCAAATCGAGAACTTCTACAAAGAGGCCGTGACCCCGAGCAACCCTGAGAACCCGCTGCCTCCTAAATAAACTCCATACCAAAGGGCAAAGACACACACACACACACACGCCTTCTGTCTGTGTCTTGCATGTAAATGACTGTGTGTGTGTGTGTGTGTGTGTGTGTGATGGAGTGTAACTTTCCCCATCTGATGTTTTTCAGCTTTTTTTCAGTTTTTGTTAATTTTTTCCATTATGCTTTTTTTTGTTCTGTTTACACGTGCAAGCGCGATGCTAAAGAAACACGAGCGACCTCTGTGAGCAGCTTCATGAAGTTCTTATCGAGTGTAGCGTAGGTTATTTATTTATTTCCGAGGTGTGATGAAGTTAGTAGGAGAGCCGTAGACTTAGTGCCGATTCATCGGGAACGTTCAGGAATCCGAGCTGCTCATGTTTACACGATTGATCTATTTATAAATTGCTTATTTATGGTTTCTGTGTATGCCAAAGCATGAAAATAGAAGGAAAAACAAAAAAGAACGTGTGTAGCTGTAGCTGTGTGTAGCTGGAGTGTTTTTCAGTCTCATCCTGCTCTCATTGCTCCAGAGTGTGGAATAATCAAACGTTCTAGATTAGCACCAATTCTGTACACACGTCTGTTTGTCTCTCTAGATGGATGGATGGATGGATGGATGGATACATAGATGGACAGAGTCACAGGGAATGTGTTAAATGTAAAGAAACTCGATTACAGATGTACAGAAATTCAGGAGAAAACATACCTGAGATGCTGAGGTTCTACAGACATTCCCTTCTTCGATCTGGCACCCTAAAGGGTTTATCGGTTTGCACTTCTGGGAGAACCTGAGACATTTCTATACAATCCTACACCACAGTACTTCCAAAATGTCCCAAGTCCCCCCATTGGGAAGCTAGAACCACGACCAATCCAAAGAACCCTGGAGGAACCTTTGCTGTAGGATACTATAGAAGTTGTATGGATTCTACTTGGAAAATATCTGAAACGGAAAACCTCTGGAAACTTTCAGAAGGGTTCCAAGTAGAACCCCATTACAAAGCTGGAATCATTGAATATAAAAAGAACCCTCTAGGAACCTTTCTGAAAGAGGGGAAAAAACCTTTGGTGTAGGGTTCTTCAGAAATTATATTGGTTCTACTTGGAAAATTCCTGTTTGGGAAGCTAGAACTGTTACCAATCCAAAGAGCGCTTGAGGAACCTTTGGTGTTGGATTCTATAGAAGTTGTCTGGATTCAACTTGGAAAATTTCTGAAAGGGAAAATTGTTGGAAACTTTCAGACGGTAAAAGTAGAACCCAATTAGGAAGCTAGAACCATTAGCCAAATAAACCTCAAAGAACCTTTCTGAAATGGAAACGTTAGGTGTAGTGCTCTATGGAAGTTGTATGGGTTCTACCTGGAAACTTTCTGAAAAGGAAAAGCTTTGGAAACTTTCAGAAAGGTCCCGAGTAGAAACCTAGTTAGCCTCGAAAAAAATCTTTCTGAAAGGGAAAACTTTGGTCTAGTGTTCTATAAAAATTGGATTGGTTCTACTTGGAAACTTTTAGGAATGTTTCAAGTAGAACCGAACTACAAAGCTGGAACCACTGACTATAAAATCCCTCGAGGAAATTTTCAGAATTGGAAAAATTTTGGAAACTTTCAGAAAGGTTCCAAGCAGGACCCAGTTAGGAAGCTGGAACCATTAGCAATCCAAAGAACCACTGAGGAACCTTTCTGAGCGGGAAAACCTTTAGTGTAGGGTTCTGTAGGAGTTGCATGGGTCCTACTTGGAAACTTTGTGAAAGGAAAGCCTTTGGAAATAAAATAGAAAGACAGAAACTATCCAAAGAACCTCGAGGAACTCCTGTTCAAAGCGCAGTCTCTTCAAGTTTGTCATGAAAAGTTAAAAAAAAAAAAAATGATCAATTGATGATGTGATAAAAATGATAAAAAATGTAATGTTTTCTCTGAATTAAAGGGATGTTTTCCAAGGAAACCCTTAAAGGTTCCATGTACAAAACGGGACACTTTTACGCTCAGAGCCCAGAACATCTGGGCTAAAATTGAACATCTTTGTTTAAATCTTCTAATAAATGTAAACGTGTGTGTGTGTGTGTGTGTGTGTGTGTGTGTGTGTGGCATTGAGAGCAGTGTAGAGAATGAAAATCAGTCTGGTTCTCTGACTCTCTGAATTCATGCCAGTGAAAACAGCAGGGATTTTCAGGTCAGGTGATGTTTTTGCACTATTTATTGCCTCTCTCGTGTGCTGCTCTGGTTTCATGGATCCTTCACCAGCAGCAGATTTAAAGCCAAGAAATCACACCGTTTAAGCCATGAATGTTTCGTTGCTTCCCCCCTCCACCCCCCCCCCCTTTCAGCCATGTTCAAATGTTCATATGCAGGGTCTGATTTGTGTTATTATCATTATCATTATTATTATTATTATTATATTGCCTAACAGATTGTCGTGTACTTGTTAAATATTGTAAATACCTTCATGCTTCATTTGTCTTGTGTGTGTATATCACGTGAGCAACCGAGCAGCTGTTCTCACGTCATTTAACGTCAACTTCAAGAAATGAAACTCGGACATGACGCAAATATGAAGAATCTGCTTTTGATCATTTGGCATGTGATATACATCAGCGTGGAGGAAATAAATCTGTACAGTGCTAAGAGATTAAAATCCGACATCCTGAAGCTTTTCTTTGCTGTCTGTCGTGTTTTGTTGTGGTTAGTGCAGAAATTTATTGCACTAGAGAGTGAGATTTTATGAATTCCCAAGACAAATGCATGCGATTAAAGGTCATCACTCAAAATTCCCGACCTCTGACCAGGAACAACCAAAGAAAACGCCCCCATAACTCGGAATTCCTACTCGGGAACGTGCGACGGTTTCCTCAACTCAGAGTTCAGCAAGTGACGTCAAATCAACATGGCTGCTCACAGCATCAGCAG
>JAKKZN010000008.1:2579011-2596986 GCA_033441825.1 Pangasius elongatus
GCCAATCAGAGGCCACGTTTGTGTTACAGACGTCAGCCGGGTGTGCGCTGCTATTGACTCTGGAAAACTCATTCCAGGCCGCGGGTGAGCCCCATTGGCCCTTTTTATGATGTTGCGCTCGTGCTAGCCCGCGAGTAACCCCCGCTCCTGCCTCAGAACACGGCTTGTTGTCAACACCACCAGGAATTGCATCATGTGCTTCTCCCTCCCCAAACAGCAAGCAGGGCTTTCGCAATGTCTGCTTCTGTTTTCAGAAGCGAGTCTGTAGGTCAGGGGGGAGAGAAAGAGAGAGAGGGAGAGAGAGAGGGAAGGAGTAAAAGAGAGAGTCGTAAGATTCCACTTTATTAAGTGCCCTTACACGGTAAGGGAGGGAGAACGCAGGATTTGCTGGACGGCTTGAGCTGGAAAAAAAACCCCTCTAAGCCACATGTAAGCAGAGAACCTCGAGATCGTTCTCTCATCTTTCATGCAGTCACATGTAGCACGTTGCACTTTCCGCGTCTGATTAAATTTACTGCTTCCTACCAAAACACACTCGGTGCACAATTAAACAAAACCACTACAAACTACAAAACAAATGCATGACCCACATTTAACTTTCAGTCAAAGGTGATTGTTTCTTTGAAGCTTGAGCTCTTTCGAAGAACGAGGATCACAGCAGCGAGGTATGTCATTAACATTATTGTGAGATCGTGTACCGCCTCGATCATTCCTCAGCAAACTGTAAAACGTTCCAGATTACAGAAGGTGCGAGGGTGAGTTCCTATCTCCACTTCCTAGAAACATCGGGCACTGTATCGGTCTGTCACATGAACACACACAAGGTTTACTCCAGGACATCATTCTTGTATTTCAGTATACTGTTATATAATGTTATATATTTGAAATGCAGTTAAAACAAAATTACATCTCTCAATTTTCGCTCAAAAGCAAACTAAGAAATTAATCCCTTGGCGTAGGTTCCTATTTTATTAGACACTAATCCTATACAATTAAGTGCAAAAGTTTGTGCCCCTCATTTTTTCTGTGGGGCGGAATAAATGTGCAATTTATCAACAAAAAAGGATTCTTAAAATTTAAATGTGGGAGCATCCTGCAAAAAAGACAATTAAGTACCATAAGGTAAAATCAACAAGTAGCTTTAAAAGATAAATAAATAAAAATAGGTTTTACCATGTCTATAGGAGTGAATCTCTACACGCAATACAATACGATTTTGATTCTTATGGCAACAATTTGATATTTGAGGATACCACTGATTCTGCTTCGATATGATACGGTTTAGTATCCTCCAACCGATATGTGACCAACTTTGCTCAGAATCTGGGGTAGGCCTGATCATGTAGAGAAGGGACTGTTTTAAAAGTGTCGGAGTTTCAGGCTAATCATCTTGCTAGTCTATTAAATTATTTACACATCAGTTTCAATCACTAAATGGATGTTTAAATCTATTCTTAATCTATTCTAGCTCTTTGGTAAACCAGATAAAAGATCCAGACGAGTCAACAAGAAAGCATTTCTAAGTTTCTCACTATCATCGGCTGAGAGAATGTCCCAGACCTTAGATATATTTCTAATACAGTGCTGTTTTCAAACATTACTAATGTGGTTCTTAAAGCTGAGTTCACTATCGAAAATAATTCCCATTTTTTGATACAGTTTTTCACCTTCGCAAATAAGGACTCTAATAACAGCGATTTCTGGTTTATCATTATTTAACCAATAGCGATGACGCATCTAAAACCTGATGTCCTTTAAACAGTCAATAAAAGATCTATGAGGGTCAGGAGCTAGAGATATATGGAGCTGTGTTGTATTTATTAATTATCCTGGCTAACAGAAGTATAAAAGAGTGTCGGTCCCAAAAGTGAACCTTGAGGAACTCCAAAGGACAAAGTATGATGATTGGATTAGCACGTGGCAAGCGAAACATACATAGGATCGAATAAAAACAAACAAACAAAAAGACGAAGCCTGAGAGACCAGCCCTAGTTTATTATCTTGCAAACATTTGTACAGATCATCAATATATTTACTTGTACTTATGTGCCTATAATTACGGCTCAGATTTCAATTAGATTTTGGTAGAATTTCAGAAAAGCATCTAATAATTAAAGGTGCATTAATTAAGAATTTTTTTTCACTATTGGGTTTCTAACAGTTTGGTGGTTTTGATGTTTGATCGATTCCCAGCCACGTTCACGAAGCTCCATGGTGGACTGTAAAGTGTCTATAAAATGACTGACTGGAACAACAACAACACAAACAAGCATTCCGGACCGGAAGTCAGTTTTCCAAAGGGATTTTATCACTCACCTAATGCACGAAGACCATGGCTTAATATATATATATATTTTTAATTATTTTTTTATCATGTCCTACATATCTTCCAGGTTATTTGTACAAGTAAGGAATTAAAAAAAAATCAACTATTGCACCTTTAACAAAGTAATTAGAACATGTTGCTCATTTGAGTTTAGAAAATACACTTTCTGTATTTGAACAGTGATATAACTCGGTGTTATCTGAATGGCATCATGACTCAGTATCTCTCAGACTGATCCTGTGCTCACTCATCATGAATTGGATGGATGGATGGATGATAGCAGTTTGGGTTATTACAGAAACTTGCATCATGCATGAGCCCTCTTACTGTAACCTAAAGCGGAAGTGAACATTTACTGTACGTTTGAGTTTGAGGGTGGGGGAAATAAGATTTCACTTCTGTTTACTCATTATATAGGTTTCATAACGTTTCGGACTGTTTCTGTTTATATTTTCTGAAAAAGAAATGGGACAAAGGCAGTTTGAATTCCGCCCTAAAACAGAAAACGTCACTGTGTTTGTGTACGCGTGTGTTGTCAGCCGATGGGCGGGGTTTACCACGAAGGAGGGGCGTGGCTTACGTGACAGCGAAGTTATATAAACCCCGTCGCACGGCGCTTTGTACGTTCCTCACAGTAGAACACCGTCGGGTCCGAGACCAGACCGACAGCAGAGGGGTCGCACAACGGCAGTCAGACTGGAGCTTTAAACTCAAAACAACGGGGTGAGCGCGTATTCCTCATGGCTTTTATTTTATATGTGTACATTTGCAGTGTTTTGCTCTTTAGCATTTGACAACTTGCCTGTGGAAACAATAGCGAGTCAAGCTAGGGCACAAGGCGAAGTTAGTTATTTATGTCGTTTCTAGTAGTCTTGCTAGTAGTTTTTAATGTTTATTATTAAGCGATGAGTATTTTGAATTTGTGAAACATACACTTCAAGGATGGGTTTTCAATTCGTTTTTCGAGTTATCGCTCTCCAATGGTGGCTAACGGACGTTTAGAAATGGGTGTGATCCCAAATTGATGTCTACTCCCTACATAAGTGCACTACTCTGAGTGTTAAAGAACGGCTTTCGTTCCCTATCTAGTGCACTAGGCGTGCAATTTGGGATTCGGCTCCAGTACTAAACGACGGTTATTGTATTTATTCTGAGCTCTAAGTAAAGGGTCTTAAATTATTCAGTAATAAAATAATATCTGTTAACTGACGTAAGGACGCGTATTAATTAGAAAAAAAAACACATGTATTTCTATAATAGTTATGATTTAGGTAGTGTTTTTATTACATACATTTGCTAGCAGCGTCTTGTAATGCTAGTGCTAATGTACCTGGACGATTTTTCCAGTAATTTTCCAGAATATTCCTTCAGACACTGACGAGGTTTAGTTAAGAGCTTAACATTTAACATTTGCTCGTTTATAAAATATTCTTTGCTTATTTAGCCTATACACACATCTCGGTCCAGGACTGCGCAGGCATGGAAAAAAAGTCATTTTTCCAGACTTGGGAAATATATTGGAAATATGTAATATCTCTCAAGAATATGCTGAAGACATGCCTTTATTCTCTAACNTCACATCTCACATCATGCAGCAGTTCATGATCTTGAGAAAAAATGTCACGAAACCTGAACATGGAAAGCTGATACAAGCAATCAGAAAGGAGGAAAGAAATCCTAAGAAATGGGAAAATTGAACTTGGATTTGTTTCTGTTGTTCATCCAGAGGGAGAAATGTTAGCACCATCAATTATGTGACTATGCATGAGAGAAGAACATTTATTTTCCTGAAGTTTCCTACATTAGCTGTCATAACAAAGGATACTTTTATGGGCTAGATAGTAGATCTTGCTAATTAGGTGTTGGTCATGAATGACTTTTGTTCATGGGTTAAACTCTTAAACGGTGTGAAGTCAATACATGGATGAGAGAGAGAGAGAGAGAGGTTTAAGGCTTTATGGATGTTTTTGCATGATACAGTATAATGATGCAATACCATTTATTCAAGGTAGTCTGGATGTTATTCTTGGCACTCAGTATCACTCTGGCACACAGACAGGAACCCTTCACGTCGTAGCCGTGACTGATGTCCTGTAAACTTTGAGTGACATATGTTTTTTGCTCATTTTTCAGGTTTCCCGTTTAAAGCACCGCAGTCAACAGACATCGGATTAGCGAAGTGAGACTAATCACTCCAGCTAAGCGAACCGTTGTTGCCGGCAGCCGCTGATCCGATTGGGGGGAAAAAGTCACCGAATCAGGAAGCAAAATGGTGCAGAATAAGATCGCAGCCGTAACCGGATTCCATCGCTCTTTCAAGGTGTGTTGGCACGCACCCTCGTTTCCTATTCCTAAGTACATGGAAGTTTGCAATTGTGCCATTAACGTGCCATGACACCTATACCCAAAAACGTGGATATTTATACACTGGTTATTAATACCACATTAATTACAGTTGATATTACGAGAAACGTACACACACGTTTTGTTGTCTTAGGGGTCAATAATGACCCACAGCGAGTGGCGTCCACTGCTTAAATGCAGTCTTTCTGCACTGTGAAGAGGGAAAACCCCAGATATTCACAAAGTTTCCAACGAATGACGGATTGTTTCTTCATGAAAAATGGATTTGGGGTTTTAAATTCCATTAAGCTTCTTTATTTTAAGGGGTTGGTGAAGGCGGGTCATTTTTTGACCCTTAGGACAAAGGGAGTACACACAATGTTGAGACCACACAAGGATTAAAATGTAATATTTGTTCATTGTAGGGCCAAAATCCTTTCGAAACGGACGAATTCTCCAAAACCGGATCCCACCTTCTTGATCCCGCCTTCAATTTCGATTGCTCCACTCGCCCTGGTGAGTAAGAAGGACCTCGCTGACGTCCTTGCTTTAGTCTCGAACATGCCTTGGGTTTGTGGCTTTACGTTCACGACATTAAACCAGCGTTTACATAGCCTTCTGGCAGTGCTTGAGGTCTTTTTTTTTTTTTTTTTTTTTTTGGCTTGCTGATGATTATCTGCTTCCAAAACCACAACCCACACACATACTGTCATTTTGTGGAGGTATTCCTGTGATGTGGGACACACTCCCAGTCGGGTTGTTTACAGTAAAGAACCTCTGCCTCCCATCTGCCTGTGTTTTAAGCCTGATAGAAAGAGAGCACCAGCTTCTTCACTTCTTCACGTATAACCGCTTTCTCTTTCTTCCCGTCCCGACATGAAGACATGCCATCCAGCAAGCCGATAGACATACCCGACGCCAAGAAGCGAAACAAGAAGAAAAAGAGGTGCCGGGCGACGGACAGCTTCTCTGGACGGTTTGAGGGTGAGTGTAACAGCGTATATCAGGGTCTGAAGGTGTGTGTGTGTGTCCCTTTGTGGCCATGTTGTCTTTATTTACATAATCTTGGCATTTAACTATTTCACAATCATCCTGCAGTGGTATTTGTGGCGAATCTGCCTTTCTACCAAAGCAGCACGACAGTGTAGTGTCTACAGTTTACAGACAAGTGTTTACAATGCTCTTTTGTCCTGTCGAGTTAGTGTGCACTGTCCTGAGTATATACTCCCCTGAATATACATTGTGCTGAGTATAGCTTGAATATATTGTCCTGAGTGTATACATAGCTCTGAATAGACATTGTGTTAAGTATATCCTGACTATACGTTGTCCCAAGTATATACCGTTCTCATTACACGCTGACTGTATATTATCTTGCATGTATATTGTTATTGTTATGTAATATAGTATTACGTTCTGAGTATATACTGTATATCTTAAGTATATTTTTGCCTATATGTTGTTCCGGGAGTATGCACTGCCCTGAGTATAGCTTGTCCTGAGTGTTTACTTCCCTGAGTGTGTGTATATATGGTGTATTTTTGCACTCATCTCACACTCTGTACTGTGTGTTGCACTGGGAAACCGAACAAACATTTTAGTTCCATTGTATATAAGTGTTCTGGAGTTATGACTTTATTACCTACTTCATGTATTCCTTGGCATTAACAGAGTTTACTCTCGTCTTTCTCCATTCAGATGTCTATAAGCTGCAGGATGAAGTGCTGGGAGAGGGAGCTTATGCAAAAGTGCAAACATGCATCAGCCAAATCACTCAGAAGGAATACGCTGTGAAGGTGAGCCGCCCTCTGGTTTAGGTTTAAAATCTCAGAGATTAAATAAATGGTTGCTTATAAGTGAAGGTGTGTTTGTGTGTGTNTGTGTGTGTAATGTGATACGTGTCATGTCAGCAACACAGATTAAACGGTGGTATTCCTGTGTTGTTGTGAACGGGATTACCCTTTTGCACTCGTGCCATTTCTAGGAACTTACAAAACAGGTTACTGGAAACGGCGCCGCCGTCTGCACACGAGCAGTTTGTTATTGTGTAGCTACATTTCTGAAAGCCTGCAGGGCATGAGCTGTTCGCCTCTGTCGCCTCTGGCTTGTTATTTATGACGCTAAATCTACATCCGAATTTCTGTAAAGCTGCTTGAAATTTACCGAGCTCAGCATTTGAGTTGGTTTGTGATATACTTAAAAGCAGGAATGTAAAGGTACTTTTCAGGCTCGACGTGTTTGTCCTAGATTGTGACCGTGAATGTTATCTAACTCTGAAAGTTAAGCATTAGCCAAAATTAAAAGGGCTCGGTAGGTAGGCAGCCCTTTGATCGTCGTTGTACTGTTGTTGTTTGGAAAAAGAGGATGTTAGTGCTGAACTGTTGTACTGCTGCTGCTGCATTCAATGCTGGCTCAGCAAAGAAGCTCCCCCATCCTGTTTTTGTTAGATCATCCGTTAAGCCGGCCAATCGGAATGCAGGGAGGGTCACATCCTCCTCTCTTCTGCGCTCCCATTGGCCAGCGAGCCAGGCAGTGGCGGGAACATTGTGTTCTGCTCTGGCATGTCTGCCAAAACACACACCAGTGGAGGAAGAACGGGAGGAGGGGCGGTCCGAGGTTGTGTCCTGAAATGTTTACCCTCTTCCTTGATTATGCACTGTACAGAGACGTAAGGCGTGGCCTCACGAACAAACGTTATGTGCCAGGGGCGTATTACCTCGTGATTTTTTTATTATTTTTTTTCCCTCGTTAAACACACTTCGAGGAAGTGGAGTGTTGAGAAATGCTGTGGCTGTTTTGATTTTCAGGGGCACGTGCTTGCAAGGAGAGAACGTGCCAGAAAGTTCTGTTTGCGTTTGTTAAATTTCATATAACTATGATAAAAGGGTTAACTTAACTACCATCACCGGCGTGTATTTTTATCGCTGGTGGGGTTTTTGCAGACAGCTGGAAGACAGGCCACACGCTTGCTTCTGCAAAACTGTCTGTCTGCACGGCTTTGTTGTCCTGGGGTAGGGGGGCGGTGGGGGTGGCGTTTGCAGCTCGTTATCTCCATCAGGGCCGTTTTTGGGTGGGAAGGAGCGCTGAAAATCGAGACCAGATGTCATGGTCTCCCCACCCCCTCCCTGAGGTTGGGGCATCTAGGGGGTCGGTGTCGGTATCCGAGTCTGAACAAAAGAACTGAGCGAAAAACAGCCCACTAGCCAGCCTTCCTGAGTTGCACCCCCTCCTTCCTTTTAGCTGTGCATGTATTCAGCGATTGCACTTCTCAGGGCGTCATGTTTACAGCCCTGGCTTATTTTACACGCTCAGTTTGGCTCCATTAGGGCAACCGTACTAGGCTGCTGTGAGGGTTTACGGTGCGGTCCATGCACTAAGTAAGGAAGGAAACACTTGGGGTGTGACATTATAGGAAAATAATCAACAACAGTGTGGTGTGATGCAACCTAACATGAAGCATAGTTTCTCTTACCACTCAGAAGCTAAGCTAATTATTTCACAATAACAGCACTTTCTTGAAGCGTGTTTTTCTACGTACACAACAGCAGCTTGTCACTTACGGAAAACTTCTCTATAACTCATTTATTAACTGTTTATTAGGTTTCGATTATGCGTCGCTTCTATTGTAGAAGTTGTTACTATAGAAACGATAAGGTATTGAAACGAGCACGTTAATTTGAATTACAGCTGGCGTTACCGTCAGAGCTCCAGCTATAGGAGATGAGTCAATACCTCACGACCAATCGGATTCAAGAATTCAACAGCGGTGTGGTTTCAAAACTCCTCTCGTTACTTTTTATAACTCCGAAAGGGGAAAACCAAGAAGGAAAGTCTGATGGATTTCATTTCCCCACATCTACGATCCTTCAGATCTGTAGTCACTTTGGTTAGCACGGGTTTGTGTGGCTTCTGTTCAGAGGTTGCTGACTCAGGCGCGCTGTGGTTTGCAGGGGAATGCAGAGCTGGCCTTAACCCCAGGCTCTAATCCAGGACCTACATTGTGTGCCGCTTCTCTCGCTAGCACCACTAATCCAGTCACGTCCAGCCCGCGCCGCACGGCGAGGGGGTCAATGGGGTGCCTGGGAGAGGGAGAGCAATTTGCTGTCAACAGCCAATTTCAGCTCTCCATAACCTCCAAGCTCAACTTAGCTCGTTTTGATTTTGATGTGCTTTTATTGTCAGTGGAATTTGACCCGCACACATTCTGAGGGCTTTGTGTTTGCAATGTCATGGGCCTCCCCGGGCCGGAATATGGGTTAGGGTATATTTTGGTATGCAGGGCAACATTCGCAGCTGTCGCAGAGACTTTCAAATGATGATCGTGTGGACAAAATGTTAATATTAAAACCTTTGATCCTACCATAATGTCATTATTTTTTTCCCTCCCTCTCTGTCTTGTAGATCATAGAGAAGAGACCAGGACATAGTCGAAGTCGTGTGTTCAGGGAAGTGGAGATGCTGTATCAGTGCCAGGGCCACAGGTAAACGTACTCTCCAAACTTCGCCAATGCAAACGTAGCTTTAATCAGCCAGGCTTTGTACTTTGCGTAAAATATTATAACGGTTAAGATATCACGCAGGAGAATTAGAGCCATGGTTTGCACAGTGTAAAGCGACCCTATGAGAAGCGCATCAGCTGGCCGCTTGCGTATGACCCCTGTCCTGACCCGGATAGACCCTGTGTAATAGTATAGGCTCTGCACGTATGCCTTTAGAAAATCAGGCTTATCGTGTGCATGGGTGAAAAACTTCTGACCCCCTTCCTCCTGTCTCCGTGCAGAAACATCCTGGAGCTCGTGGAGTTTTTCGAAGAGGAGGATAAGTTTTACCTGGTGTTCGAGAAGCTGAGGGGAGGTACGTAGATCCTGAATAAGCGTTAGTTTTTATGTAACAGCATCCTGAAGAAAATGGCTCTGCTGGTACCAGGAAAATGAGTAAATTGATCTTGTGTATAACAATGAATTCTGAGCTCTAGTGCTAATGGCTTTGCATGTGTGTGTGTGTTTTTTTCCCCCCTCCTCCAGGCTCTGTCTTGACCCACATACACAGAAGGAGACACTTCAGCGAGCAGGAAGCGAGCATTGTGGTGCAGGACATTGCAAGCGCTCTGGACTTTCTGCACAACAAAGGTGAGTGGGTTTGTGTATTTGAATTGCAGAATGACATCATGGACTATACTTATATAGTATAATTATAGTAAAAGTTCCTTACTGGGAATAGTCTGTTTAGGAATTAAGTAAGGTGGTGATGGTGGTGGGGGAGAGGTAGCCAGGGTGCTGGAGGATGGGATGTCAAATCGTAGCCCGATCACATTTCGGTGTTCCGTATCGCTTCCTTGAAAGATGTTCTAAGAAGTTTGTTGAGAAGGCAAAGGGTCTCATGTTTTGTCTTCGCCCCGGAGGACGATAGTATGATCGTCTATTTATAGCAGCTCTTGGCAACGCAGTGTATTGGAAACATACTTACATTACTCTGTTGCTCTTTTGTCATCCTCCAAAACCCTGGAGAACCAGCTTAATATCTAAATGCATGACCCGTGTGTGTGTGTGTGTGTGTGTGTGTGTGTCCTCTAGGGATGGCCCACAGAGACCTCAAGCCTGAAAACATCTTATGTGAACATGAAGACAGGGTGAGTCTGCTTTATTATTATTATTTTTTTGTTGTTGTTGGTTTGTTTTTGTTTTCTCATCCACAACACGTCTTAAATAAAACCGGAAGTGCGGCTTTCATGTCGAGAGAATGTGAAAATGCGAACAATCGCAAGCATGACTGACAGCTCGTGCAGTCGAAATGCGTGACAAGTTCCTGACTTTGATTCTTCCGCTTTCAGATTTCACCCGTGAAAATCTGTGATTTTGACCTGGGCAGTGGAATCAAGCTGAACAGCGACAGCTCGCCCATCTCTACTCCGGAGCTCCTCACACCGGTATGTGAACGTAAATGTATGTGTGTGTGTGTCTGTCACGTTCAAACAATAACTGAAGGAGACCCTGTTCAAGCGAGAGAACATTCACAGCCCGGTGATGCACGCGCATTATTAGGAAGGTTAGGAGTGGTTAAAGCCTGTTGTGTCACTCTTGCATAGATAAGCCAGATGTTTTTACAATGCCACTCTTATCATCCAGTCCCCTCCTGCCACGCTATTGGACGAGCACGGGTGGTGTCAGAGAATGGCTGAATCCTATTGGTGAGAAGGAAGCTCATCTGTGAGGTCAAGGCCTGGATTTATGGTTGGCTGGAAAGGTCTTGAATTCAGGCATGCCTCTGAGTGAGACAGACCTTCAGGGCTGGGATTTGATAAAGAAGTTATCAGCTCCAGGAGAATGATCAGTGCTCTTTTTCTCTACATTCATATCTTTGGGGTAGATTTTAATCTCTGTTTATGGACCGTGTTGAATGTTGAACCTGGAAACAACTTTTCGTGTGTATTGGAATGCTCACGAGAATCAATGAGGTGACGGATAACAACAGGTGACGGAGAAACAGTAGGTGGTGTGTAGTGAAATGTTTTCCCGGGGCGTTTGGTGTAACTCGAGTTGCACTAGACTATTTGGGGGGGGGGGGGATTTTGGGGGAGGTAGAGTAGCAAACGGGTGGAGAGAGTTTTCCACGTGTTTAACCTGCGCAGCACTGAAGCATGCGTCGTGTATCCGATTACCGCTGGCTTCAGGTTTTATAATGGAGACAAGTTTCTTTAAACAAAAGCTGCGCACCAGATTTAAAAAAAAAGTGTGTTTTTTATTTTGTGCCCTTCTGGAGATTTGTTTCTGTTTCTAACCCGGTTTGGACTTGTTATTTATCATTCTCAGGAATAGAATCTGCTTTGGTCCTTGATTGCAAGAACAAGTTGTGCAAAAACAGCAAATCTCAAGGCACAGATCAGAAAAAGTTATCGAACAGAAATAAAAAGAAAATAATCCGTCATGTTCTTGGAGGCGGGTTCCTTGGAAGTCGTCTTTTTTTTTTGTCCCTCGAGCCTCAGGCTGTCTTTAGCTCTCTGATGTTTTCACTTCTCTGTCATTTTTTGTTTTGCTTCTGTGGTACAGTGCGGCAACGAGGTCACATGTTACGGGAGGTCCTTTCCCTCTTTCCGCTTCTTGAGCATAGCAACTGGGTTGCGATTGGCTGGAGGAAAGGAAGGGCGAGCTGGGTAGGAGGAGCCAGATGCTGAAATGTAGAACACGCATTCTGCTTGTTTTGCTTAGGCTTTATCGCACGGATCATCTTAACAGATTCTTCATTCCTGCAGACAAATTTGTGCCAAGGTTTAATATCTGCAGGCTTTTTTTTTTTGTTTGTTTGTTTTTGTTTTTTTTGTTTTTTTAAAGGACATTGTTGGTTTCATCTATGCAGCCTCAGTGCACTTCCTGTAACAGTGTGGGTTTGATTTCTGAGAAATGTCTGGGTTTTNTCTCTCTCTCTCACACACACACACACACACACACACACACACACACACACACACACACACACACACACACACACATGTAGTCACAGGGGAATTTTAAACCTGACTTACACATGGGAGGCTGATGCAAAACTGAGCCACGAACTGAAACACTCTGCCAGCTGAGAAGCCACTTCCTTGTCACCTGGCCAGGAAAACCCCACATTTATTTTGCCAACAAGTCTACATCTGTCAGCTATCTGTCTCTCCTATGTGGCGTAATTCCCCACACCCAAGGAAGTGCCTGATGCAAGGCTTTGCTAATTTTGCACCAAGTACTTACAGGAAAAGAAAATCTGCAGTGCAGGTTATCATCTGATCTCCCTCCTCCTCTCTCCTCTCATCTCCTGCTATTACAGAGATAGCACCCATCTCTCCGGTCTATAGACACAACCAACAAAGGAACACGAAACACGGTCGTCTGCTAATTGTGGAATCTTCCATTTGCGCCGAGTAGCTAACAGCACTGTTTACGCCGTCATCTGGAGCAGCTCAGGGCTCGTCTTTTGTCTGACCCCTGATAAGGGAGGCTGTTAAGAGGCGACCTGAATGTGGGGGGTGTTGAGCGATGTCGAGCAGGCAGGCGGCGGAGGAGGAGGAGGAGGAGGGGGCGATTCAGAACAGCCAAGCTTTTGTCTGCAGCTCCTGAATTCCTGCACTGCGAAAGTACGTTGCATAAAGGCTCAGTGGGGCGGAGCGGCACAACAGCTGCTTTCAAGGAGGACAAAAGAAGCCCACTGCCTGCGCAAACACGCCAGGAGAAGAACGTCAGCACTCAAAAAACAAAACGAAACAAAAGCAAACATACTTTTCAGCTCGCTGTGGCATCTCAGACCTGATTTTGACATCATTTGCTGCAGTATACTCTCGAAAAACCTCGTTAAGCTAAAGGACCCCTTAAAAAGCTGACCAGACTTTATCCTAGAAATTCCCTTGGGTTACTGGTTCTTAGGAAAAATAAAATCCCACAAGTGGTGATTTCACAAACATGACCCTGGCCTGCATTTCATAATTACAGGAGTTTAATGCGGTCTAACAAAAGAAATCTGGTAGAGGAAAAGCTAACCCGGTTGACCCAGAAGCCTTGCAGCTTTTGAAGGATTATCTTTTGTTCTCCACTCGATCACTGTACGGCTTTTTGTTGGGAAATGTGCTCGTTTATATACACACACACACATACACACATAAAGCATTTCTGTGTGGTTGTGTTTTGTTTATGCGGTGTGGGTGTGTGGTGTTGTGTAAGAGGTGTTGAGTGATGGTTTTCTGGGACACTCAATCCTCTTTTCCCTTCCTGGGCATTTGGCCTAGTTTCAGAAAGAAGGCGTTTAGCAGAGACTTACAGAGCGAACACTGAGCTGAGTTTTCAAAACTTTCCATGACTCAACCAACTCAGCCATGAAAGTAACCCTTTCTGCACATATATCATCTTCCTACACACACGGAGGTTGTCATTTCCATAGTAACAGCTTAGTCAGCACACCATCCTATCGTGGATTATTTCCCTGTAACAACATGCCCCCAAGCATTTTATTCCTTTTCGTTAAAAAGCCCATACCTAACCCTGAACCAGCGTGATTAATCATTGATGTGTTTGCGGTGATCTCATGCACACAGCTTTAATTCTAATCTCGTTCGTTATCTGCCATGTGACGGTCACACGGTCTCTGCTCAAAGCACATGACCTCAGTCTACATACAAAAACACTCAAAAAGCAGCTGGCGTTTAACACACTCTTTATTTATTTGTTCCTCTTGCCATTGCCACACCACCCCGTAAACATAACCTTATGACCTTATAGCATTTCCTTACGACGCTGGTGCAGCCCAGGTGGCAACTGTTCACTTCATTTCCATACAGCGACTAATGACGTGGCCCCTTCTCTCTTTGTCCTTTGCAGTGTGGTTCTGCTGAATACATGGCGCCCGAGGTGGTGGAGGCGTTCAACGAGGAAGCCACCATCTACGATAAACGCTGTGACCTGTGGAGCCTGGGCGTCATCCTGTACATCATGCTAAGCGGCTATCCTCCCTTCGTGGGCCGCTGTGGAAGCGACTGTGGCTGGGAGAACGGCGAGCCTTGTTACGCCTGCCAAGTACGTCATCCTCGGCACGAATACTTAACGTTTTGATGAGTTAAAGCCGTTCTTTGTAACTCTGAAAAGTATTTCTAGACATATAATGATCATACAGTTTCAAAGATACCTTTCGATCACATGCATCGGTTCGTTCGTTTTAAGCTCCGGGTTGCATTTTCTTCTGGCCCAGAAACGATCCAGAACTGAGTTTCTCAGCTCTTCCTTGATTCTGTACCATAAATCATAGTCATATACATTTCCCGAGAAGGGAGCGTAAGGCTGTGCAGCGCTGTGACCGTGGAGGAATAATTAAACAAGCTACTTGGCATTACTGTAAATAATAATCAATTTCTTTCCCTGTGTTGTCCACCAATCTCAGAACACACTGTTTGAGAGTATCCAGGAGGGCAAATACGAGTTTCCCGAGAAAGAGTGGGCTCATATCTCCTGGAGTGCCAAAGACCTCATCTCCAAACTGTTGGTCCGGGACGCAAAGAACCGGCTCAGCGCCGCTCAGGTTCTGCAGCACCCATGGGTGCAAGGGGTAAGGATCCAGACTGTCAGAACAGTGCTAACCAGTCCACCCTGAGTGTATTGTAAGACTCAGCTGGTCATTTTGCTTATGGTGTAAGTCATTTACAAGAAGACTCTCTCTTAGCAAAATGTCCAGCCGCAGAAGCGTTTCATCTGGATTCAGCACATAAGCGTCTGATGTAATCGTAATGATTTCTCTTCTTTCTTCCATCAGGGTGCTCCTGGTTCTATCTCAGCCTCCATCCTGCTTCAGAGGTGAGCTTTTCTTTCTATATAACCCTACTGGAGTGGTTTTACAAGTCTGTAGCATTAAAGATACTTCAGTAGTGTTTGGAGTCAAGCTAAGGAGCAATAGCGTGTTTATCTGCTGACCTCACGTGTCTGCGTCCTCCGTGCCTGCAGGAACAGCAGCGCCAAGGACTTGACGTTCTTCGCCGGAAAGGCGATGGCCGTGAACCGGCAGCTCGCGGAGCAGGACGACTTGGACGCGCAGCGACAGGAAGAGGCGTCTCCTCAGGTGGTGACGGCAGGCGCGTGCTCTATGCGTCTCTCGCCTCCATCCAACTCTAAACTGGCCAAACGGAGGCAGAGGAGCAGCGCCATGAAGGGGGCACCGGTGTCCGCTGCTGAGCTCAGCCAGCTCCTCGCTCCACTTGTCCTTATCGGAGACTGCGCCTGAGAGACATTTTGGTGTCGCTCAACCTGCTGGACAGTCGGCGAGGAAAAAAAAGTGTTTTTTTTTTTTTGTTTTTTTTTAAAGTCTCTGCCGCCCCATCGTTCAAGTGTCCCTCTGTCTATCCAAGCCTCTTCCTCATTAAAAGAGTACCTCATCTAAGAAATCTGATCGAATCTTTGGGTGAAGTATTTCCTGTATGCAAAATGAGCACGTCTGAGGCTCGTCCCGAACCCCGCTGCGGCGTCGCTCCCTCCTTTATTCATCCTCAGGCTCCTCCAGCACTTCTGTCAGCACCCGGCGGCAGGGTTCGGGACCGATAAGCAGAGGGATACGCCAACCTTTTTTTTTTTTTTTTTTTTTTTTTTTTTTAAATTGTATTATTTTTTTTATTTAAAAGGCAGAACAGTTTGAAACCAGCCGCTCAAGACACCAAAGGACTATGACACCCACAGAAACCCCTCCCCTTTCCTCAGCTGCTTCCACTTTTACAACTGGATCCACTGTGAATTTTTTTTTTTTTTTTTTTTTTTTTCTCTCAACGAGAAGACTTTCAGGAATGTTCTGCCTCCTGTACGTGTGTACGTGCCCGGACGTCCCCATCGTCAGTACTAAGATTCGCACGCTTTATGCAATTCCTAATGACTTCATCACTCAAGCTATCAGACTTCTGGGAGATCTTTCTGTGCTGCCAGTGCCTCGCCTCGCCTCGCCTCGCCTCCATTAGTGTTTCAAAGCCAGTGAATTCCTGTCATCAGCAGACAAAAACCCCCAGACACTCATACAGCATTAAACTCAATGTCTGTTATTCAGGATTGGCCTCTTCTACCAAATTAATGAGAGCACTTGATATTTTATTAGAGGAGTGTTTAAAAAAAAAAAAAAAAAATTTCCCCCAAAAATCAGTGCCAGAGTTCTTGCATATATTTGAACGCATTTTCTCCAAAAGTGCACTTTGAGAACTCGGATCGTACTCCCTTAATTTGGGAGCCTACTTAAGTTCCCTTTTCTCCCCCAGATTTTTTTTTAAAGCCATTAACTTCTCAGACTTGTCTTCTGTTGAAGATGTGAGGGTTTAATTGGCACGCAGGAAATCTCCAAAATCCAAAGCGACTACCCGAGATCATAAGTTTATAAACTCGGGACTTTCGGTGTGACGTGTGTAACCGCGTTTTCGTGTAAGGCCATGATCGAGATCAGCACAACAAGGGGTCGGTCGTTAAGCGCACGCTGGGCGGGATGACCACCTGGTAACGCAAGCACAGGTTCGTTTACGCGACTAAATGAACTCCAGCTGGTCATGGAACAAGGCTTTGAAATAGACGTTCTCCTCCGTTTGGTACTGGTGCTGCAGTCTGATGGTACAGTGATTCATAAGACCGTTGCCAAATAAGTTAAACATTTACAACCCATTGAGAGGGCGGGGGAGAGATTTTTGTCATAAAGTTTAAAAAATAAATAAATAAATAAAAAAATGGAAGCATTCCAGGAAAAAAAAATAAGTCGGAAAAACGTACAAAAAAAAGGTCTTCCAAGGCAATGTAGCTGTATGAGTAAGTGTGAAAAGTTCTTTAAAAAAAAAAAAAAAAGTTTACTTGTTTGTTTTTTTTTTGTTTGTGCGTAACTCCATTTGAATATTGAAACTGTGCCACACTGTTGTTTTAAGCTTTTTATTGTTATTATTATTATTATTATTATTATTTGTTATTGTATCTTCATCTTCAAGCAGGTGCTGTTCAGATGTTCAGGTGAAACACCAGATTCCCCCCCCAACCTTAAACTTTTTTTTTTTTTTTTTCTTTTTTTTCTTTTTTTTTAAATCTCTTTAAAGTGTTCATGTGATGTATTGCTGGTGCAGAAGTTGGGGTATATAACGTGTGAAAGATTTTTTTTTTTTTTCCCTCTAAAAACAAAATTGAAGTGAAAGAAAGAGCAATATTTTACTACTTTCAGTGTTTTCATCAGGGGTGGACAAATCGTAAATTCATTAGCGAGCCCAACCAGACACACAAACCTAACTGACCCGGCTAAAAAAGTGTAACGTAGTGTAATAACATATGGCGAGCTAGCTAGCTGTGTAGAAGACGACTCGGCCATTATCCTTTGCTAAGAAAGCGTCTGTGGGGGGGGAGAAAAAGCTGCAAACTCATCGGACAGCGTTTCAGCTTTGAGCTGTGACGTTCTGTCCTCACATCACACGTAAAAGATAATATCCGAGCCTAGCTAGCATCTTTATTTTGTTCTTGACATGTTTAACAACGTGCACAAGCAGGGGAAAAAAACGTCTCTCTAGTGAGCATCAGGAGGACATTTTTTTTTCCCTAGAAGAAAAGGAAAGAAATACACTGGCTAGTCTACTGAACCTTTAAAAAAAAACTTAATAGCCCAGACACGTAATCATCTTGCCCTGGGTTAGAGATTTGTCCGCCTCATTTCTTGTTGGTAACGCTGTCTACTTCAGGTTAGTTTGCTTCATATGTTTTTTATTTTATTTTTATTTTTTTTAAACCCGCATAACTTTGTGAGATGGAACGCAGGATTGTGCTGGAGGGATGTTGGGCAAAGGAAGTGCATC
>JAKKZN010000008.1:2636034-2647848 GCA_033441825.1 Pangasius elongatus
TTGGCTGAATATGAGCAGATAATATTGCCCAAATCTCCCACTCACTTACCTTGTCATAAATCTAATCTGTCTATCTACTGCTCAAAGGACAAACCAGTAATCGAACAAAGAACAAAATGAATTTCAGATAAATGTTTTTTTATAGCATGTGAGAGAAGATGGCGTCCTGCATAATATTACAGCATTCAGCTACACTGTCAAGTTTTGCTCATGTTTATAGATTACATTATGTCCCACTGTGTCGTAAACCACGTCAGGAAGTCGCTGAAGAAGTCGAGGTTTAAAGCAGATTTAGATAAGAATGTATTTTCCCAGACTGGTTCTTTAACTTGCTCCTGATGAGAAATGGCATTCTGGTTTGAGAAGAAGCTTTTAATGCAACTTATATAAGCACCCATGATGAAATGAGTTTACCTGGCACTAAAGGTTTCTCTCTGTACCATACATCTTCCCAGCAACTATCGAAACAAAAGCGATAAACTCTTAATTATGGTTGAAGCTCTGCAGACTGCGTGGGTGAAATAATGGCAGCTCCAATTATGGCCCCCTGCCAGGCAGATTATTACCTGACATGTAAGAAATTATTGTGGACAATCGAGCGGAAAAAGTGCTGTTTGAAGTGACATCTTTCATAGAGGTGGGCTGGGGCTCGAGGGAGAAAGCGCAGGGTGGGGAACGGTGTCGGATCCTGTATGTCTGCTGTAAAGCTTGAATCAAAACACTAAAAAGTTATAACGTAGCAAAATAAAAAGCTTTCTGATGTCACCTAGTCTTGTCAGTCACAATATCAAAACTTTGAGCTTGATAGTGAGTCTCTATGGACCGTGATCATGGGTACTGGAAGACTCATCCTGGAAATATAAACAAACTAATATATGGAAATAGAAATAACTGCAAACAGAACGGAAAACAAAAAGTAAAACATACAAAGCAGAGAAACAACGTGCAAATGCAAATTTCCTAAATGTAGCGAAAGAAAATCATTCTTAAAAAACACATCATTTTTGGAAAAGAGCATTTCTTTGGAAACGGATTTGCTCACACTGCTATGTCCTTCCATGCTATTGCTGATATAAACACACACTGCTGTGTGTGGACCATTTTAAAATACTTAAAGCTAGACTATATTTAGCTTGTTAATGTAATTTGTATTCTTTCATTGTCGGTGAGTGCTATGGTGAGGTTCATGGTGGCCCTACCACATACTCATTAACACCTAGGTGCAAGTTAGCTCAGCCAAGCCACCTACTGGCGTGTTTTTGGGAGGTGAGAGGAAACCAGAGGACTTGGAGGAAACCCTCACAGGGGACACATGGAGAACAGGAAACTCCACACACTGACAGTAACCTGAGCTCAGGATCAAACTGAGGACCCTGGAGCTGTGAGATCTGTCTGCACAGTTTTACAGCCTTTCATACAAAAGTGACCCCAATGAAGTATTTCATTATCGTTTTTGAAAGAACTGTAGTAGCTAATAAAAGCAAACAGGTTCACAGATAGTACACACATCAGCTGTTCTGTGGGCTCGGTTTATGTTGATGCTGAAAATATAGCCAACTTCAGTTTGCACAAAAAAAAAGCATGTATTTCTAGAGTACATCAATGCACATGTGTCCTTGACTTCATTCTTATATATGAAGAATGGTTTATCACAGAACAGTTTTATCACATTTTTTAAAAAAAAAAATCTTATTTGCCTTAAACTATACGTCATATACTGGAACACTATGAACTGTTAGTATGCTGTAGTGTATATAAAAAACATGAGTATTCAATCTTCTAAATAACCTGCAAAGGTAAAAACCCGTAATGAGAACTCAGTATCCATCAGTACACGGATAGTATCTTTCTGACCAATCGTTACAGCAAAAAAGCAACTGAACTAAATAAAAGATATAATGTTTTTTTAAAAAAAAAAAAGCTCTGGCAAAGAACTAGGTGTAAAAATAAAAACTCAGCATCTGCTCAGTGAAGAAGCTATGGGCTCTGTGGCCAAAGGATAAAAAACAAGATGGACCGCTACCCATCTACCCAGTCTGTCTTTTCTTGCCTGCCAATACTGAAAGCTCTGTCTTTTGCACTAACATTTAAAGATTCTAGCCTAGGAATGTGTTTTGGGGTGTGGCTTTGAAGCAAAACACACATGGGAGAAGCGGAAAGTGCTAGATTCATCTACCTTTGCGAGAAACTCTGACTGTATCCTTTAAGAGTTCTACTTATGTGCATCATAAATCAGGGGTTCTCAAACTTTCTACAGTCAGGAACCTAGTTTAAGTTTAAAAAAAAAAAAAAAAAAAATCACTGACCACTTCAGTACAGATTTATGTTTTAAACAAGATATTAAAAAAATATTTATCTGCAAGCAGTGAGTAAAGGGCCAAGCACTTTCTGGCTTCAGCGCTTGGAAACAGAGGAAGACCAGAACCCACTGTTCTGTTCCCAAAGAGATGTACTACATTTAATGGCAATGCATCAAGCTGTTACTGGGATATGACCACACTTCCTGTTTGACTAACAACTTGTTCGTGCATTATGGATGAACCCTCCTACATATGAAGCATCTGAGAAATAGTTTTGTTCACAATGGTGTAATCATTATAGGAGAAGAAATGATTATTCTAAGTGATTTACAATGAACAAAGGATGTTTACGGGGATTGCTCAAGGGCCCAACAGGGGCAGTTTGGTGGTACAGGATTTGAACTCATGACTTTCCAATCTGTGGCCCAATAATACCTTCACCACTGAGCTGCCATCATGCTTCAACATCATGGCATCTGCTGAACTTGGCATGACCCAAAGAATCAGAGGACAGTGCACTCGAATTTCTGCAGCATCACCTTGCGGAATTATTAATGCAAATGTATGTCCAAATTTGCCTTGTTGGTGCTGCTAGAATGATTGAGGGCCGTAAACCAAAATTGCTGTGTAGGTAGATGAGACTGTCCCCTATCACTGTGCCAAATTTCATAAACGCATAGTCTCCATACAATTACAATCGGGTGCCTATGCACCACTGGTGCTTGGACCTCTAATTAATCACATTATTTAATATGTACAGTTATATTTTGGCTATTTATTGTCTTTTTTTGTGTGAACCTTCCACCAGTTTTTAGATTCCAGCTGACATTACTTATAGGCATAATAACTTTGATATGGTTGGGTTTAACAAAATTAAAGCCCCCCTGGCTTTGTTTAATGGACCCCACTTTGAGAACCGTAGCCATAAATGCAGCTGGGCTTGTGCTAGTGGCTTGAGGCAATGTTCACAGCACAGAATAAAATATTATTATTTTAAAAAAAAAATGAGTTTCTGGATTTCATTGAATGATTGATGTCATATTTTACAGACTTTTTAAAGTTCCATGAGAATTTTAACTGGTTTTTCAAAGAACTTTTGAAGAAATCAATACAAAGTCTGGTGTGTTTCTCAGAACTGTTCTCTCCGCTGTATCAGTAACGGGGAAAGAACAAGAGCTCGAGGATGCTCTGAAATCTCCCAGCACCCTACAGCACACCACTCTCGCTGGATTTAATATTTAACGCTGACCTATTTTAAAAGCTGCGGGGTAGGGTATTTTGGTCCTGCTCAGGGAGCTTAAAGTAGCCTGAGGAAAAAAAAAAAATAGAGGAGGCTGAGACTGACTGTACCGTTCTCTCAAAGCTCTCATATGGAGTGGAACATAAGTGGCAGGGATAATTAGAAGAATCATACGGTATAGCCCAGCCTTCCAGACTCCCAGACTTCAGGTTTGCAAATATGTGCACAAAGCATATTCGAAATGAAAAAAAAAAGAAGAAAAAATCAGCTTGTTGTGGTGGTATGAAGCTCAAGGAAGTAGGACACAGCTACACACAAGCACACCGCTGTGCAAAGAATGGCTTGTTTGAGACCATGAGTGTGTATAATGGGGCGATTCATTCATATCAGCCCAAGGAGCACACAATCACCATAGCAACCTCAAAGAGGTGTATAATTGTGTCGAAATGCACCATCACCGCCAACTTAGCAGCAAAAACATTTTCCTTTTGCCCCCTCCTACATGATACATCAAATATTACTACACTCCAGTGCTATTACGCGGTCAGCAGTTGGTCCTGTCTAAGCCTCTCTTCAAGCATCACTGAGGATTAATCCTGGCAAATACTCAGCAAAACTCAGAGTGTGAGCCTCGCCGCCTGCCAGCCTTTAAATTATGTTCTGTCGTATCCTGTTACCTCGTTATTCAGCACCACGCGTGCCACTGTAAACACCTCAGGGCTGAACTACAGAAGACCACAGCTAGCCAGAGCAAACGGAGACGCACTCACCACTTTGAAGTCTTCAGGCCGACATGGCTTCCCCCTGAAGTGGCATGAGAGAAGCATGTCTCTGATGTCGTGGCCCGTTCGGTTATAGAACTCGAGCATGTTAAATGGACGAGGCTTAAAGTTCTGGAAGTCAGCTTTGATCTTCAGAGCCTCCAGAACGCTCTCCTCAACCAGGTGAACATCCCGAATCTCGTATCTGAAACAGAGGGAGAAAAATGCTGAAATTACCCATCTATTGTCTGTAACACGTTTCCTACAAAAGGTCACGGGGAACCTATCCCAGGGGGCTCGGGGGACAAGGCGGGGGGAAACCCATCGCAGGGCACAATTGCACCCATCAGTCACCCCTACAATGCATGTCTTTGGACTGGGGAGGAAACCCCTGAAGCATGGTGAAGACATGCAAACTCCTCACACACAGAGAGGAGGGGGGAATCAAACCCCCAACCCTGGAGGCCACTAATCCACAATGCCCTGTGGCGACTGTTACAATCTTTTCGTTTTTGAAGAAGTAGCCCCATGTTGGGCAAGATGAAGCCCCATGTTAGGTAAACAGTAGCTCCAGGTTTGACAAGAAGCCCAAAGTTCGATGCACAAAGCCCCAGATTGGATTTAAAAACCCCTAGGCTGGACAGGACATCTCAATGTGGGCATGAAAAAGTGTCAGGTTAGTCAGAAAGCTCCAGGATGGGCAAGAAGCCTTAACTTAGGCAGGAACCCCCAAGTTGGGCGGGAAGCCTCAGGATGGGTAGGAAGAAGCCTCAGGCTGGGGAGAAAGCCCCAAGTTGAGCAAGAAGCCTCAGGGTGGGCAGGAATGAGGTGAAATGAGCTTAAGCTTGGCAAGGAATGAGCCTCAAATTTGGCAGAAAGCCTCTTAGTTAGGCAGGAAGCTGCAGATTGTATGGAGGAAGCCCCAGGTTGGGTAAGAAGTAAGATTGAGCCTCAGATTGGGCAGGAATTTGCAGTCCCAAGTAGCACCAAGTAGGGCACCTCAGGGTGGGAAGGAATGAGCCTCAGATTGGGCAGAAAGCCCCTAGTTGAGTAGGAACCCCTGGTTCGGTAAGCCTTAACCTTTTTTTTTTTTTTTTTAAATCTAAAGTAGTGTGAATTAGATAGAGTTAATTTTGCACCAACAGTATTAAACAACGCTTTATCAAATACAAAATTACAATTGGAGCTGTGTCTGTATGAATGAATGCATGAAAATTCTGAAAATAAAATATTCTTTAACAAAATATTTTTAAAAAGCTTCATGCAAAGTCCTAGGAGAAATTCGTAGTAATTACGGTGATTAACGATGATTTGATGCCTTTGACAACTTAATCACATAACAACAATTAAGCAACCACGCAAATCTCTTTTGAACAAGGTTATCGCTGAATAACGATAAATTATAAATTCATAAAGCATTAGACAAAATAAAGAGGATGTAAGCGTTTGTGTATGTCCCTTGGGGTATCGATATATCTGTGAGTCAAATTTGAACCCTAGTCACACCGTTGCTCCAATGTACCGCAACACTGCAGTAGGGAAAACCGTTCGCTCTACATCATATTGCCAAATGGCAGCTGATGTTGAAAGCAGAGCCAAAAATAACATCTAATCTAAAGATTCTGTGGAAAAAAGTTTCACTTCAGCAACGCTGAGGCCTTACCCGGCCACCCTGAGGGCTTTATCTAGAAAAAAAAACCTTGAAAACTTGCTTTCTGATGACCGTTTGCTCCTCGGTTCTACAGAGCAGTAGCGGGACCCTACCGGCTCGACTGGCACGGCATATATCTCTCCGCCAGTGATGCACTTATACACACACACACACACACACACACACACACACACACACACACACACACACACACACATGCACACACCCTGCTGGGGCTGCATGCTGACACCGGATGCTCCTGATGTAGTCAGTGTTGGATTTGACCGCAATCAGGCTGCAGTGTTAACCTCACACCTTCCTCGCATTTAGCCCAGTCATGCTTGTCAGGTTCTTTTGCAGCACAGGCTGAAATAGTCAGCTGAAGTTGCTAAAATAATGTCAAGCACTAATGTGTGAATAGAATAGAATAGAATAGAATAGTTTTATGAGAATATATTAGAATATAGGTTAGTGAGACATGAACTGAATAGAATAACATATAATAGAATAGAATAGAATAGAGTAGAATAGAGTAGAATAGAATAGAGCTTTGTGAAAGTAGAGTAGAGTAGAGGTTTGTAAGAATAGAGTAGAATAGAATAGAATAGAATAGAATAGAGCTTTGTGAGAATAGAGTAGAGTAGAATAGAGTAGAATAGAATAGAGCTTTGTGAGAATAGAATAGAGTAGAATAGAATAGAATAGAATAGAATAGAGCTTTGTGAGAGTAGAGTAGAGTAGAGTAGAATAGAGGTTTGTAAGAATAGAGTAGAATAGAATAGAGTAGAATAGAGCTTTGTGAGAATATAGTAGAATAGAGTAGAATAGAATAGCGTAGAATAGAATAGAGCTTTGTGAGAATAGAGTAGAGTAGGATAGAGTAGAATAGAATAGAGCTTTGTGAGAATAGAATAGAGTAGAGTAGAGTAGAATAGAGTAGAATAGAATAGAAGTCACCTGGAGTTGAGAATAGAGTAGAATAGAATAGAGCAGAATAGAGTAGAATAGAATAGAGCAGAATAGAGTAGAATAGAATAGAGCAGAATAGAGTAGAATAGAATAGAGCTTTGTGAGAATAGAATAGAGTAGAGTAGAGTAGAATAGAGTAGAATAGAGTAGAATAGAATAGAAGTCACCTGGAGTTGAGAATAGAGTAGAATAGAATAGAGCAGAATAGAATAGAGCAGAATAGAGTAGAATAGAATAGAGTAGAATAGAATAGAGCTTTGTTAGAATAGAGTAGAGTAGAATAGAGTAGAATAGAGCTTTGTGAGAATAGAGTAGAATAGAATAGAGTAGAATAGATCTTTGTGAGAATAGAGTAGAATAGAATAGAGTAGAATAGAATAGAGCTTTGTTAGAATAGAGTAGAGTAGAATAGAGTAAAATAGAGCTTTGTGAGAATAGAGTAGAATAGAATAGAATAGAGTAGAATAGAATAGAAGTCACCTGGAGTTGAGCATAGAGTAGAATAGAATAGAGTAGAATAGAGTAGAGTAGAATAGAATAGAAGTCACCTGGAGTTGAGAATAGAGTAGAATAGAATAGAGTAGAATAGAGCTTTGTGAGAGTAGAATAGAATAGAAGTCACCTGGAGTTGAGAATAGAGTTGAATAGAGCTTTGTGAGAGTAGAGTAGAGTAGAGTAGAGTAGAGTGGAGTAGAGTAGAGTAGAATAGAATAGAAGTCACCTGGAGTTGAGCATTGCGAGCAGCTCCCCCGCGTGGTACAGGTCGTTGCGCGTCACCCTGCTGAAGCGGAAGGCGTTGAGGTTGCAGATGGTGACGGCGGGGAACAGCATGGCAGGAGCCACGATCTCGTCCACTTTGGTGACGTAGGGAAACTCCAGGTAGAACTGAACCCGGTCCATGCAGACGTACAGCAGGAAGCCCAAGGAGCCGAGGAAGAAGAGCAGCCACAGGCAGCACCTCACCGTCACTCTCTCGTTGGAGAAGATGTGAGCGATGCCGTGCAGCGTGGACGTGAGCGCGAACACCTGGAGAGGAGGCGGCTGATCTCTGTCTACCTCTGCAGCCGGCTCCACCTTCACATCCATCGTCTTGGCGGCGTTCATTCAGAGCGACTCCCGCTTCCCTCACAAGCCAGAAAACTTGCGACTTTAACGCGCCTACAGCGTGCACATGATCCAGAATCCCAACCAAGCGATATTCCGGTATGAGCTTTATACAGTCAGCGTCAGGTCTATCACTCTGAGATCCATTCAGACAACAACTAATCGATATATCTCTTTGATTTATCGCTCGTGGACGCGTGTTTCACGCTTCGAGTCGATAACATTCTGTTTTTTGCATTTTCAGTTCAGTCTGGTGGATCTGTTCAGGGTTCTGGAAGCTGCTAATTGGATCCTCACTCCCAGACGGTATAATTTCACGGATGCTCTCAACAACAAGAGCCACTCGACATGAACCAGCGCCTGGGTTTAAAAGTCTAAATCTGCATTACGTTTTCAAGCAGCCATTTCCTTCCTACGCAAAACGGGAAAAAAATATCACTCGTTTGATCTAGAGTTCCGAAGGAGAAAAGATTAATACTGTGATTCGGGCCTCATGAACCCCTCGTAAATCCTCATTTATGACTCTGTGAGTCACGGCGACGCTCGGCACGCGTTCAGATCAGTCACGTCACTGCTAAACAAAATGAATGGACGCTGTAGTTTATTGGATTTTGTGTTATTGAAATCTACAGCTCTGTTCAGTTTTGTGTTTTTTTTTAGCAAAACATGCCTCAACGACATCACAGCTCAAAACGCCGACGGGTTTTTAAATAGGCTACGCCACAAAACTCAGCGATCCTTCAAAATGACGAACTTCAGATGTGTTTACGAACTTGTCGTAGGCGTAAAGTGTAATTAAGGTGTAATTAAGGTGTAATTAAGGTACGAAAATCACAAAACCGCTTTTAAAATCGCTCAAAAACACGGACACGGTTGTTTCTCCAAGCATTGTGGGTAACATCAGAGCAACAATCTACATGGAGTAAACTGTTGTAAATCAATCATTAAAAAAAATCATATAAGTCGTAATTTCTATATTAACGCCGTCACGTCAGAAATAAAATGCTACGTAAATAAATACTGGTTTGTTAACTGGTCATTGGGTTTTGGAGAAATTGCTATTAAAGCGAGTCGCACTGCTATCTTTACGTTACTGTTTGCTTTATGTTGGTTACGATGAAATGAAATCGTTGTTAGTACGCCATGCTTGTTACGAAAACCTCAGCGCTACAGCTACGATTTTAGAAAACGTCTTTGGGTGGTTAATGCGAAATCTTCTGAAGAAACCCTTTTCGCTGTAGGGTTCTAGAGAACAACAAACTAAAGAAACCTTTCTGAAAGAGCGTACGAGACAAAACGTAACTTCTGTCGGAAAATTACGCGAGTTTACGAGTCGTTTTTACGAGTTTGTTGCAACAAAATCGAGACGTGTATAAAGCAGGGCTACAAGTTACACTGAATCCTCATATAATTTCATTGTAACTTTGACATTTATGTGCTCAGGTCAGAAATCAAACATGATGGAAGGAAATGCTGGCTTGTCTTATGTCTTTTGGAGAAACGTGTTTCTGCTCAGTTTTCAGCTTTCTTCTGTTTTATCTAAGAACCTTTTATTACAATGCTATGCTAACTACTAGAGGAAATCACGCCACTGCTAATGTTGATGTCAACTGTTCCAGCTTTCTACAGAGGTTTTACTTCATATCATACCTTTCTACAATGGAAACCTTTTTGCTGTAGGCATCTAGACAACCTTTAGGGTTCTCCTAGAGAAAGGGACTGGAGAACCCTTTATGGTGCTAGATCCGACCCTGTTTCCTAAGAACGTCTTGTACGTCACAAAACTTCACTTCTATGCTGGAAAATGACACAAGTAGTATTTATGAGTTGCAGGTGACGTCACGAAATCGTTAAAACGCATTCATGTGGAAATCAGCAGCACTTGTTAGAATGTGGAGAGAGAAAGAGAGAGAGAGAGAGAGAGAGAGAGAGAGAGAGAGAGCAAACCAACCCAAACAGCACCCTCGTGAGCAGTGTGACAGCTCTCCACAGACAGTCATCAGGAAGAAAGAAAGAAAGAAAGAAACTGCAGGTTGTTTGGCACGAGGCTGTTGCTCTTCACCCGGGGCGCGGAGCGCAGAGCGCGCGCACGGCGGTCGCGTCACTTCACGCGGACTTAATGAAGACGGAGCGCAGCGCGCGCGTGTGGCAGCTGCTGAAGAACAAACACGTCCAGATCCAGCGATGAGTGCTGAACAAATGAGCCGAGCTGCCTGATCCTCCGCCTGGGTGCGTGTCCTCCTCACAGGTCCTCACATCCTGCCGGAACACGCGCTCAAAACAGCAGCAAGACGCGTCGTGATGTCCACCTTAGCGCGTGCACGAGCCTCCTCTCCTCCAAGCTCTGAAAGCTGAGGATGGAGCTCACGGTATGTCGCTCTCTCTCTCTCGCTCTCTCTCTCTCACACACACACACACACACACACACACACACACACACTCTCTCTCTCTCTCTCTCTCACTCTCTCGCGTTTGCTTTTTTCTTTCTCACAGTCTCTCACGCTCTTTAACAGTCGCACTCACTCTCTCTTTCTCTCTCTCTCTTTCCCTTTTCTCTTTCTCTCTATCTCTCTTTTCCCCCCCTCTCTACCAATCTCTTGCTCATTATTTTCTTCCTCACTGTCTCTTTATCTTCTCTCTGTCCATCCCTCTCCTCTCTTTCTCATTGTCTTTCTTCTCTTTCTTTCTTCCTCTTCTCCTTTTCCCTCTCTCTCTCTTGCTCTTTTCTTTCTCACTGTCTCTCTCACTCTTTCTAACTGTCACTCACTCACTCTGTGTGTGTCTTGTTTTTCGCACCATCTCTCCTCTCTGTCAATCTCTTGCTCGTTTTCTTTTCCTCACTGTCCATCTTGTCTTTCTGTCTACCTCTCTCTTCTCTTTCTCAATATCTTTCTTTCTCTCTGTCTTTCCCTGGTCTCTCTCACTGTCTATCCCTCTCTCTCGCTTGCACTCATCTTCATTACTGTGTCTGTCTTTCTTTCTCTCTCTCTCTTCTTTCTCACTATCACACCGTCTCTCTGTTAAGTGTCTCATTATTCTTCCCTTACTGTCCTCTCTTGCTATCCCACTGTTCCTCTTCTTTTCTCCTTTTCCTCCTTTTCCTCCATTTCCTTCCTTCCTTCTGGGTTTGTATATGTAAGTAATGCAGCATCCTGGGATGTGCAGTTAAATAAAAAAATAATCAGCAATCATTTTTCTTTTACTACAACATCTGGAGTGTTTTATTCCACTTATTCCACGTTTCATTTGTAAAGCATGTTTCTCAAACCCAGAGTCATCCTTTACAGAGGATGCAGACAGCTTTACAACAGACAGAAGGAAAAAAAAATCAGTTTATTGTTAGCCTACTACGGCATGGTATCTCTTGTTATATTAATAAACGGATAATTGACGAGGCTTACTGGTTCCTTAGTGTTTGCAGTTTAACACATTCATACAAATAAGATAAAATGTCACAGCTATGACGGTGACTGACTATGAAAAGCTAAATCTCACTATGGAGGACTATGAATATTAAAAACTGTCTCTCCACGTCCTCCGTATATACAAACTCTCCTCCACATACATCATCTCTATTACATCTGATGTAAAGATAACAGGCCCGAATAGTAGCGTACAGACACAGCAGAGCAATGCAACTCAGAAATCCTTATAATATTACACAATATAAAAATGAGTAAATCCCCAATTTTGTACTCTAAAGCCGTATTATATGAGAGCGGCCATGCTGTATGGTTTAGAGACAGTGGCACTGAGGAAGAGACAGGAGTCAGAGCTAGAGGTAGCAGA
>JAKKZN010000008.1:2662775-2676221 GCA_033441825.1 Pangasius elongatus
AGCTGTCTCACCTAAGATGTCACTTTGCTGGTGTGCTTGGGCTCATTGTCCTGTTGGATGATCCAATTTCAGCCCAGCTCTAGTTGCATAACTGGCTGCTAATTACTCTCTTAATGATTGTGGAAGTAGGAAGGATGTACTTATTTTTTCCCCACCTGCTTTCTGAATTTTTTTTTTTGTTGTTGTTGTTGTTACCTGAGGTTATACATTTGTTTATAGAAGCTGGTGAGGACCACACAATTACTACTTAGGCACTGAGAAAAGAAAAGGAGGGAGTACTTTCTTTTTCCCATGACTGTATGTAAGTCTTTAAAGCTGTGGACTGTGTGTGTGTGTGTGTGTGTGTGTGTGTGTGTTTTCTCTACAGGTCGGAAACAGTAAGCACCTGCTGCAGGTGGTGAACATCTCCACGGGAAAGAAAGTCAAAGGAGGTTCGAGTAAACTGACCGGCCGTGTGCTATCTCTGTCCTTCGATGCCCCGGGGAGGATCCTGTGGGCCGGGGATGACCGAGGGAGCATTTTCTCCTTCCTCTTTGACATGGCCACTGGTAAGGAGACCTGCCCTTTAAGTTCCCCATCATGATTTTGGAGACCCAAACAGTTTCTCTCCGTACGTATCAGATAAGTAGCTGATGAGCAGAAATCGGTGTGTTATGAAGAGGGACGATTTGGGGGGAAAAAAGAAAACGATGAACTGTGCAGAACATGGTGTGTCTAGGATTTAGGACTCACAAATATTAACACTGATATCATCAATAAACGCTTGGATCTTCCACTGAGATCCAAACTAAACTCATTGTTTATAAATGTATAAATATTGCTAGGGATATTTGCATTTCCACTCGTTCTCTCCAGCTCCTGGAAGGATTTGTAGGTATTGTCTCTCTGCAGTGCGGTATAACTGATACTGTCTTGCACAGGATCAGGAGTCTCTGCGGAGCGCTGTAATAACTCCCAGGTTGTCACCGGAAGGAAATGATTTAGGACTCCGTTCCTTTTTGACAGGTTATATTTCTTTAACAGAAAATGAAAGTTCCTCATAACATCCTCTAGGACAAACTCTTCAAGTTTGTTATTGGATTTTGGCATCTCAGGTGAGATTAAATCCCTGAAACAGCCAATGACATGGCAGGATTTCAAGGTTTAGTAACAGCTAGAAGACCCACTTCTGGTTGGGTATCTTCTGAGACCGGGGTGTTTCAGCTCTTTGAGAACTGTCGATAACACCTCTGCAGTGCGAACAGGACGAAATCAACAGTCAGAAAGCAGACAAACATCGAGCCGATGTCTTTATCATTATGTAAAGTTGTGTTCAAAACTCTGCTAAAAATTCCTATCAGATTTACAAAAGTTTTACATTTAATTTCTTGCTTACCCGTGTATGTTGATGCCAAATAGTCATAAATTACCAAGTGCATTCATGGCACTGCTGATTTACATTTAGTCACGCCCACAAAACGCCATAAAAGGCAAAGCTCTCAGTGAGCTGAATGCGACAAAGTGTGAAATCAAAGTGAAATTAGCAAAAATCTAAATCTTCCAGTAATGCAGCTCGGCCATTGCAGCGTGTTGGCTACCACTAACGCTTCCTCCTTTTATTGGGTGCTTTTACTTTTGTCCTGATTTAATACCTAGTCTTATTTGTCTTAATTTATGGATCACATTTTTGTTTTGGACGACTTTCTTTCAAGTCATTAATATTTCACAAAACGTTTATTAAATTTGTGCTACACTGAAATAAACATGCAATGTTTATTTATGTTATATATAAGAACGTAATTCTTATATATTATACGTAAATTCGCACAAACTCAGGAGTGAAATGTAGGATACGGACGTTTTCCTGAACTAACTGGATTTTCCACAAATACCACATTTCTTGTGTAAACACTCCTGCGAACAGTTTACGAATGAATTCACAAATTCGTGTCCAGCTCAACATGAACCTGCAGCTTATCTGCTAATTGGGAAAATGTCTTTTTAATGTTGTTTATGATCACTGTTATCGTATACGCTAATCTACATTAGCTATTTAGCCATGTCCTACCTGGCTAAACGATGCATCTGTGAATCTGACGATGCTTCATGAATGTTCATGGAGATGAATTTGATTATCACATGACAAATATAAGAAATAGTCCAAAGAGCTTGGTCTAAAAGTGACATTGTGGTCATGTCTTGACAAATATAATATGAGTCGCATGTTAGAGTGTTGTTTGTGTGTTATCTGTGTAGTGTGTGTGTGTGTGTGCGTGTGTGTACTGAAGTCGTGTTGTTGAACAGGGAAGCTGACTAAAGCTAAGAGGTTGGTGGTGAGTGAAGGAAGCCCCATCTCAAGCATCTCAGCTCGCTCGTGGATCAGTCGAGAGGCTCGGGACCCATCTCTGCTCATCAACGCCTGCGTCAACAAGCTGCTGCTCTACAGGTCCGAACACACACACACACACACACACACACACACACACACACACACACACACTTACTCACACAGCCAAACGTATGATTCAGGATTAACAGAATGATTTTTTTTTTATTCTTTAAGTCAATCAACAAAAAAGAAAAATATGCATATAATAAAACAATACATGTATAAATAACTAACGTTATGGTCTGTGAGATGATGAATGTGGTTATGGCTCTGCAGGGTTGTGGATAATGAAGGCACGCTGCAGCTGAAGAGGAGTTTCCCCATCCAGCATGGCTCCCAGCATCTCCACAGCATCTTCTGTCCACTCATGTCCTTCAGGCAGGGGGCCTGCGTCGGTAAGGATTACCGTTCGAATATCTGCACCTCCAGCAATACACACATTTAATTAACTCAACGATAACATCTGCTTATCTATCTGTCTGTCTGTCTGTCTGTCTGTCTATCTATCTATCTATCTATCTATCAAAACATTATTATCTGGGTTTAGTGACCAGTCATATGGTCTGTTGTCTAGTACTCGAAACTCTCTATCTGCGTCCTTCCATTTGGATTTCATTTGCATTTACACTCAAAATATATGGCTTCTGTTTCACTCACACCTCATAACATCCAAAGGGTTTTCCCAGACCTCCACACACATGCACCTTAAGCCACATTTTGTAATGATTTATTTAAAAATAAAAAACAGGTGTAATCCATATTTTGGTGATTTTTGGGACCAACTTTGGGACCTGGGGGCTGTGGAGCGTGTAACCTCAACCATCATGTAGTCGAGCAGTCAAGTAGTCAAGTATCTTGTGTAGAAACTGCGCTAAGGAAAAAAAAAACTGATTCTGGTTGTCCAAGATGGCCGCCTCCATAATAACGTTAGAGTGGTTGGGCAGATGGTGATGTTTTGCTCATGTTTATAGATTACAGTAAGAACTGGATGTAGTTTAATGCAGATATTTACAGAAAGCATTTTAGGTGAGACAGACTTTCCATTACTTGTAGCTAAAGAAGCTAATTTTACTCACCAAAACATGTCCTGGCTGAGTGATCACATTCAAGGTGAATTTTAAACGATCTTCTCTTGATAATAATAAAGGACGTTTGTGTCATATATGAACCATATACTACTACATGACATTCTGTGCACAGCGTGTTCATGACTCTCTTCCTCACGCAGTGACCGGCAGCGAGGATGCGTGCGTTTACTTCTTTGACGTGGAGCGCAACACTAAGGCCATTGTAAACAAGCTGCAAGGCCACAGCGGCCCCGTGCTCGACGTCAGCTTCAACTGCGACGAGAGTCTGCTGGCCTCCTCCGACGCCACAGGCATGGTCATCATCTGGAGACGCGAGCAGAAGTAACCGCAGAAGCTTCCAACTGCAACAGCAGCTTCAGTCGTGTGCAATGTAGAAATGTACAACCCGGCCCTTACGGAGCCGATCTGCTGTCTCGTCTTGTGCTGATTTGTTAAAGATCAATCTGATCTTTTTGTGCGTCCTGTGTTTCAGTGTCTGTCATCCCTGTGTGATGTTTTTAGATTAGACTTTTGTGTGAGTGTGACGCTTGCTTGAGATATATGCATCAGAATGTATGAATTAAGGGATCAACGAGAGAGAGAGAGAGAGTGAGAGTGAGAGGTATTTAATACTGGTATGCTGAGGATAATGTGATCTGTGATTGTGTGTGTGTGTGTGTCCTTGAAAGAGAAATTATATTAATGTTTAACACTGATGAGCTCATGCTGGCTTATAAGATAACACTGTTGTATTTATGCCTTGTTAAGATGTAATACATTTCATCCCACAACCTGATTCTGTTTTGTGTTTCCTGCTTCTTCTTTACGAATCCTGTCCTCGATGATATAATTTACTTGAAGTAAGATAACGGCTGCACTCCCGGTCATGCTGTTAGAGGAAAATAATCAACGTTGGGGTGGTGTGATGAACTGGAGTTGCTGTCACCACCCTGAAGTGGCTGTGATGTCATAGCACATCCATATGGCGTGTCATACCATTTCTCCGTTTATAGTTACGCCTAATGTGGTAGAATGGCTGCAGAACAAGTTCGTTCCTGTTATCATTTACGTTATAGCAGCTATAAACAGTCGCTCCCTTACCAGCCTGTGTTTTTCAGTTTCTTTTGAAGTTAATAAGACCAAAAAACACAGCTTGTCAGGTTACCAAGAAACCGCAAAGCACAAGATCATGGAAACGTTCCCGCGTCAGAGTGCTGACACTGGAGACTCCTTCCGTAAATACCAAATAAACTTCTCCTTACAGAAAACTTAATATCAACAAGTACACATTTCTTCCATTAAACAAAACCAAATTTTTAATGTATTTATTATAAGTCTTAGACTATTTGGAGTGTCCACCAGGCAAGTACCTGTGAATGAGCTGTTACTATGGAAACGATAACCTGTTCAAACAGGTGCGTTAATATAAACATTGCAGGAACTACAGCTGGAGTGGCTTCCGTTAAAATGATCCCTTAATGTTGATGGATGGAGTAAAGGGGTAAGAGCTAACACATGCACAACAAAATAATGGCTACAGTTAATATGTAAAGTGCATCTGTATGAGTATGTGGACCTGATGAAAGCAAGTACCCCTAGCTACAGCACAAAAAGTCCTTGGGGTGGAGTTGGACTTAATCCAGCTCCTCCTACCTGAGTGGAGTCCAAAAGTCCCACAAGAGGAGTGTGTTTGAGGGTGGAGAAGTGTGTTTAATGTGGTGTTTTGTGTTGTAGAGCTTTGTGATGGTTATGGGTTGGGAATATGGGAGGAGTTGGATCAGATCCAGCTCCACCCCCTGGACTTTTGGTTCTGTATTAATGTAATCTCGAAAAAAATGGGCAGTTAGTTTAGATACAAGAGGGGTGGAACAATTAAAACAACCACTGCATGCATTTGCACTAAACAGATTTGTTCCATTAGAGATATTCTCTGATTTCACAGTTGTCTCTAGGTACAAACAAATAACGTCCTCTTCCGCCATCTTCCCTCTTAAGGTTGAAGGTTTCGTCCAATCAGAATACCCGGTTTTACGCTGGTAATACGCTGTTTTTTTATTTACAAAAAAAGTAATAACCCACGTTAAAAACATATTATTTTACCGTACAGGCTCATAAAATGAATTTAAAACTATTTCCTCCACCTGTAAAATGTTTTCAAAGTCAATTTATTCATTTAATCGATGACGTAGTATGACGTAGACGGAAATAAAAAATAAACCCGGGAAGCGGTGCGAATTTTAAACAACACATTTTTAATCGACCTTTCGTGGAAAATAATATTCTGCATTTTTTTTAGTACATTATACAGTTGACTCGGACATAGTTTTATATTTGAAAAAAAATACAAATTTGGTTAATAGTTCGGGTTAGAACTCGTTTATCTAAATATCCGTTAGCTAACTTTTTAAAGATACATTTCCTACCCGTATACTGAAGAATGAACTGTGATTGGATGAGACGGTATAGCCCGGCTTTCTGATAGGCTGACCGCGTTTGAGTACGAACTTCTAGCCAATCAGAGCAATCAGGAGGCGGGCTTTGTCAGAATACGGGTGGCTGAATAATCTAGATAACGTATGTTAGCGTAACGATTCATTCTCGAGGTCTGTGTCGGGAAAGAATTATTATTTACAGTTCAGTTAGTATTTATAACTCATAAAGGGTTGGGCAGAGTGCTGGCTAGTGAAGGAATTAACTGAGAAAATGGGGAGTTTGGTTCAGGAGGTGAAGCGTTGGGCGACAGAAGAGCTGGATTTGCCTCCTCACAACCTGCCACACGACAGCTACATTAAAACGTAAATAAGAGCTAAATTATTACAACTAAGCTTGTTGTAACTGATGATAGTTAAAGAAATAATACTTATTCATGTTGTAATTGTTGTTTTTTAAGGTTATGTGTTGGTGCAGGAGCCTCAATTTGGAAATATGTCATACAGCATATTTACAGTGAGAGGTAATGTGAAGTCTTATGACGTCACTCATAACACATTCACGTTGCATATTTTTTTTCATATTTTTCCATTTTTTACAATTTATGAAATGTTTTTCTTTTACAGGAAGGTGCGACTCATGCGAGGGAATCTTCAGTGGTATCCTGTTTGCTCTCAGACTAGTTTTAAATGCTCTGTGATGATGGTGATGATGATGATTGATGGCTTTTCTTTTCTTTTTCGTGGAGAATCTTCCTTCAGATACACTCCACTAATCATCCCATTCATCCAGCCTCACTCCATTACTACATAGATTTCACTTTAAACCATTCCAGGCTTGATTTGCCTTTTCACTTAGTCAAATCTTTTGACTCGAATTCCCCAGTAAGAGTCGACAAACAGCTCATCCCAAACGGCTCATCCATCCATCCATCCATCCATCCATTCTTTCTCTGTACCCCTTGTCCTGCACAGGGTCATGGGGAGCCTGGAGCCTATCAAAGGGGTCTCGGGGCACAAGGCAGGGGACGCCCTGGACGGGGTGCCAACACATCGCACGGCCATCGACACCAAAGATGGCCGACGACAAAGTTATGTCGGTGTCAGACATTTTTTACTGAACTCTCAGAGTCTGAGAGCTGCTACGGCGCTCAGCTAAAAGCCACCAGTAATGGGACAGCGCAGGATTATTCAGACTGAGAAAGACCGGTCCTTATGAGTACCTCGTAGAATCAGTTATAATACTTTAAACGGGTCCTCAAGGTGTTGCTTAGTTTTCTTGCCCTGTAGCTTCACCTCTGATGATGAATCCCAGTACAAGTGTGTGTATTGTATGAGACATGAAGACAAATGTTATCCTTGACCTTTTGATTCCCAAGGTACAAAATTCTACAGGATAAAGAGGTAAGGAGTTAAACATGCTTGGATCCTGGACTTTATATCGCAGGAGGTTACGGTGGGATTAAATGACCTGTCGTGTGTGTGTGTGTGTGTGTGTGTGTGTGTGTGCAGCTGAAGCAGGTGGAGGGACAAAATAAAGACGCTCGGCGTGTGGAGCTGCAGAGGGAGATCTCCGAGCTGCAGGCTGAACTCGGTCACATGGACCAGAAGATCAGCACAGCCGAGGAGCAGCTCGCTAACGAAGGTGAGGATTTTTTTTCCTTCTTCTTTCATCATGACTTGCATCATATTTAGTCAACTGCTGAAGAAGACCTGTTCGGCGTCTGAAGGTTTTTATTAAATTATTTCTTTTAGCCTTTCACTTATGCAAAACTAATGCATTGCACAAGTATTGACCCCCCCTTCCATATTTCCACATTTTGTACTGTTTCACCACAGTATGTCTCTTTGTGTGTGTGTGTGTGTGGAGTAGAGCAGAATGTGAGCAGACACTGCGCTCAGTATGAGGAGAGCAGACTGAGGGAGCTGATGCTGGACTCGTTCAGGCTGCGCTGCTCTGAGGAACGAGACGCTCTCTCACACGACACACAGACCATCAGCAGCCAGCGGCAGGCTTTAGAACAGCTCTCCAGGTACGCTTATTTTATAACACACACCTCTCACATGTCAGGATGGCATTGTACAGAAATACAGAAAGAGCTGCTGTTTAAAACGTGGCATTAAACCGTAATGTGGTAAATTAAATGGTAATTAGACAGCTGATACTCATTTTCTTTAAAAACTACTAAGCTTCATTTAAGATTAAATTTTTAGATGAAGCACTTCGCAGGTTAAACTCTTTCACGCCAAAAAAGTTCTGTTCTCTTCTGTTCGTTGAAATGTTGATTGAAATGCTCAGAGAAAAAAGAAACCAAAAACAAATGTCCTTTCGGCTCCACTTCGATCACAAGCCTCCTAGCCTGCTGCCTCTGCCGCCGTCGGCCGCAGAGCCTCTGGTTCTAGTAAGAGCTGATCCTGCGCCTTTGTGGCGGATTTGTCAATAGAAACGCCTAACAGCATGAACAAAGCCTTCCACTCTTACATAAGGAATAAAATACTCCGTCTCGAGCTGTTATAGCTGAAAATAATCACCGCCGGAGTGGTGTGACGAAGCGGAGCTACTGTCACCACACCAAAGTTGATTATTTTCCTATAATAGCACATCCTGGAGTGTTTTATTCCTCTGACACCACAGCAGTTTGCCAATGATTACAATCTATTATTTATTAAAGAATGACAAAACATACTTTCTATCCTTTATAGTTAGTTCCTGTTCTCACGACGATAACGATAAAGTTGTTATATCACGATATCGATTTCATGGAGGAATAAGGAATTGTAAATCTACCTAGCGATGAAAAAATGAACATATTTTGTTCATCAGTTGCCATGGTGATCGTAACGGTTTTGAATCCAGCAGCAGATACACACCTAGCCGCGCACAGATTTGTGTAAAAACTCTTACTATCTCTTTGTATCTGCTGAGTGTTTATGCATGTGGTGGGAGCGGTGCAGGTTATCCTCACGCTCCAGCTGAACGTCGTGCAGCAGGAAACCAGCCGTTCAGATGAAAACGCACTGGATTTCTTCAGTGGGTAGTTTTCTGAGTCAGTTCTGTCTTTTCCCTCTTTAGAGGAACGTTCGGGATCTGTGCAGGGAGCGAGTCCTCTTCTTCCAGTCTCTGCAGGACAACATGCTGAAATCCACTTCTTCAGAGTAAGAGCCGCGTCACTCAGAAACTTTACACAGCAAGAATTTCACCTCTTTTTAAATCATTTTTTCTGTTTATTAACGCTGCTTATTTAATTCTGGGCAGGTTTACTCCTGATCAGAGAAATGCAGCTTATCAGCACTGGCTTAGTGCCGTGGAGGTGAGGCGTGCGTTCGTGTGTGTGTGTGTGTGTGTGTGTGTGTGTGTAAGTCTGGAACTACTCTGTGATGGAAAATTAATCAACGCCTTTTGACAAATCAGAATCAAGTATTCAAAAAACAGCACTAGGGCATAATTTAATTCTACCTGACGTCCTCATATACTGGGTTTGTGTGTATTTTGTGTGTGTGTGTGTGTGTGTGTGTGTCCGATCAGTGACTGTGTTTCAATCTTAAAATGGCACAGGCTACATATACCGTTAATGTATCATCGATTTATTGCATTTATGCAGGATGCGAAAAAGAGGAGATGGATATCTTTAAAGTAGAGATAAACGACAGCAGTGTCACTTGTAAAGGATTCGAGACTCTTAACCTTAAGAATAAAACCATTTTGCATTTATCACTGTTATTATTAGTTTTTTTTTGTTAAAATAATACAAGCTACTTGACTTATAAACATAATCAGATTATTGCAAAATCATTTTTTTAAAGTATCAGATTATTCTTTTCTAAAGCTCCTCTCCGTTGGCTTTTTCAGGATGTGCTGCGTTCTCACCCGCCCAATCAGGAGGAAAATCGAGACGTCCGAAACCGGAGGTTTGTCGTCCACCGCGACCTCCTCTTTTGGCGTCGAGACCTACACCTTTGTGACGTTTCTGCTCTCGGGTATAAAAACAAGTTACGGTTTCTTGCCGTTGCAGAATTCGTAAAAATGCTCTGTTTTTTTTACGCTGATTTTTTGACGGCTCTAGGTTTCGGTATGAGAGTAATCACCTGCTCGATGTGTCGATGGAGGAAGAGGAGGACTTGCCTCCGGTTCGCAGTCTGCTACAGGTGAGTGGAGATGAGGAAGCAGCAGAGAGCGGACGAGGCGTCGAGCAGGTCTCATCCGGACACTGCGTTGTTGTGCTGCGTTCGACTAAATCTCGTAATCTCCCGTTCTTACCTCCGACTACGGGAAAAGAAAACGTCCCCTCAGTTCTTTGCTCTGAAACTCAGGACGGTCTCCTCAACCCTGAGTTCAGCAAGTGACATCAAAGCAACATGGCTGCTTGCAGCATGAACAGTAAACAAAGCAGCACCTCGTTAATCTGAAATGAGTTGTACTGTATATGTATATATGGTATTTGAATTAGAGCAATCTACGTAGCGACTACGCTGTCTGTACAGTTAGCTGGCTAGCTTGCTGCTAATAAAAGATGAACATGAAGGCGTCCATGTTTTGTTTTCGGAGCATCTCAGATCTTCTGCACTCAAACCTCAGAATCATATAGGTCTGCACTTTTTTCGCTGTTAGCGAGCTATTCGCTAGCTTGCTATTTAAGCTAAACTAGCCGAACAAGCCTTTGTGAACGTTCACCCAATGTTCTAAGGATGGATCAGTGTTTTTCAGGTCATTTGAATTTAGCGCACAGGTGACTTTTACTTACGCAATGCCGGTGTTCACGTGTGTGATTTCAGCCAGTGGAGAACGAATTTATAATGAACAGTAATGTTGAAATTGTCACGTTTTGAGTAAGGAATAAAACGCTCGAGGTCGTGCTGTTGTAGGAAAATAACCAGTAATGTAACAACACGTCCTAAAGCGTTTTATTCCTCTTAAACCGCAGCATGTTGTACTTTTCATCCGTTTTAAGTTGTGGAACTTCTGCGAAACTAGTTCCTGTTATCTTTTACGTTTTATACGTTGATCCCTTACCAACCTCGTCTTTTTGCTCTTTCTTGAAATTAATGATACAAGCGCTGACACTGGAGACTCCTTCCTTAAATGCTAAATAAATTCTCCTTACAGAAAACTTTACCACGTCTGTTCACGTGGAAGCCTGGAGCTACTCTCAGAGCTGCTGTGATAGAAAATTGAGCAACACTTTCTGACCAATCAGAATCGAGTATAAAAAATGAGCACCTCTGTGGCATAAATGAATTTTAACTGATGTCTTCATGTTCAGTATATTGTGTTTGTGGTTTTTTTTTTCATTTGTGCGTGCACGTTTTATATAAATCCTGTGTGTGTGTGTGTGTGTGTGTGTGTGTGTGTGCAGTCTGTGTGGGAGGAGGTGGAACAGTGTTACATGCGCTTGGCAGAGGTTCGGAGTAGAGCTCAGAGACTGCACGCTGATCTCGACACTCTCAAGAAGGAGGTCCAGCTAAGAATTCTGGGACAGGATGATCTCGTTAACCCCATGGCCCGGTGAGTTCAACTGCTGATTATTTGCTGACGTCGTTAGACACGTCAGACCGGTGGATTTCTACAGCTTACTTCCTGGGGGCAGTCGTGGTCTAATGGTGGATGCCTTATATCCAATTTGAAATATTTTCTCAAATTCCTCACTATATCATTACTTTTATTAAGCTCCGCCCCCCAGATCTGCTTCTTGTATATGCAGTTTCAACAGATATGGACTCTTATGCATGAGTGATGTCCTCTGTCATGGTGTGTGTGTCTCAGGAGTGTGTTTGAGCTGGAGCTGCAGGCGGTGAGACAGGCTGCGGTGGGAGCCAGCGTGCGAGAGCAGTGTGCACAGCTCCAGCTGGAGAACCGAGAGAAACGCGAGGCTCTGCGCAGCCTCCACACGCAGTGGCAAAGCATCATGGACTTCAGGCAGCTCGTGGTATGTGGCAGTGTCCGCGTAAATCAGCGCTGTCTAAGATAACTCAAAGTGTGACGGAGGCAAAGAGAACACAAGTTCATTTACAAACATCATACACCGAATAGGTACTCGATTATGGTCGTGGCCATGACAAAATACATCTGATATGTGGCTTATCCATGAGCTAATTCCAGCACCGGTACTGTTTTATGTAGACTATACACCGAATAAGTACTCGATTATCCAGCACCGGTACTGTTTTATGTAAACTATACACCGAATAGGTACTCGATTATCCAGCACCGGTACCGTTTTATGTAAACTATACACCGAATAGGTACTCGATTATCCAGCACCGGTACTGTTTTATGTAGACTATACACCGAATAGGTACTCGATTATCCAGCACCGGTACTGTTTTATGTAAACTATACACCGAATAGGTACTCGATTATCCAGCACCGGTACTGTTTTATGTAAACTATACACCGAATAGGTACTCGATTATCCAGCACCGGTACTGTTTTTAAGGTTGTAACATTTTGCATTAAGCAGAACACCCTACCGTTCCTCACATCTTCAAACTGTGCCAAAACAGCCTCCACAGGAACGACCATCTGTTTTTGGAGGGGGAAAATTCACCTTTATGCTTTTTGCTCCTAATTTGCAGTTGCACTGGTTCCTCCTTGTCCCTCATTTAAAGTGGTCGGTGTTCCATGCTTCATTTTCCAGCAAATCTAAACTAGTCACGTACACTAGTCTGAGTTATCACTCAGAAATACACCAGAAGAGCAGGTTTCATTGTTCTTCTGAGGCATTCGACCTGATGAATCTGGAAGAAAAATAAATCCACACTCAGTGAATTGCATGTTATTCCTTAGACTTAACATGTGATCTTTAACAGCGCCCAACAGCGTCTTCCCGTGTTTGCTGTTTGCTTCACTGCTTCTGATTTGTGTGTGTGTGTGTGTGTGTGTGTGTGTGTGTGTGTGTGTGTGTGTGTGATGCAGGACATTAGACAGGAACAGATACGGAGCCTGATCAAAGGAAACTCCACCATGAAGACTGAACTCACACGTGTTCACTCAGAGGTACGAGCGTCTGCATGCTTTCTTTCTCTTTACTACAACTTCTCTTTCCCTTCTCCAAGGGTTTTCATCAAAACCTTTGCTGCCAAACTGCTAGGGACTGAACTTTCTTAAAAATGTTGCTGTAAGGCATGCATCAGTCACTTTGTAGACCCTCTACTCTCTCACCATAGATCCTGGGGGCGGAGCTTCAGGAATATGGGCGTCGTATGGGAATCAATAACATGTCAAACCTGCCTAACTTTTAGAGACCTAATCTCTTACCTTTTAGAGTCTACTCTTAGCTAAATGCACAAAAATGTAAAAATCAGCATGAATTTAAAGATTCAAAAGATTTCTAAACATCTACTCGGCAGTTTGTAACTGTTCTTGTGTTACCTGTAATATCTCAGATATTGTGATATGGAGGTTATTTGATCATATTGCCCAAACCCTAGGTCAGACTTCTGACTTCGAGATGTTTTGGTAAATCCGCTCGCTTGTTTAAATGATGCCGTGTTGTTTCTTTGTCGATTCCTTTCAGCTGAGGCAGTTTGTGCTGGAGAAGCTCAGTCCACAGTTTGAGGGTGTGATCCGGTCTGCTAATGAACT
>JAKKZN010000008.1:2678583-2693579 GCA_033441825.1 Pangasius elongatus
TTTTCCATCACACAGAACTCCCGACACCTTTCTCCACCCATTCCAACCTGCCTGCACTCGCTTCTTCACCTCTTTCTGGACTGTTGACCCCAAGTACTTAAACTCCTAGTAATACCAGTTTACTAAAAATAAAAAATACTCAGAATTATGAATTACTGGCTACGGATAAATAACCACAAGCAAGCTAAAGTGCACCTGAAATCAAATTTTGTGTGTCCTGTAATGTCACAGACACTAATGCAATACTACATATTTATTAGATATTCCCGTTTTCATTTTATTCTTCGATACTTCCTGGAAATGTTTCTAAAATATTTTGGCAACCATGGCAACCTTCATGTAAACAGTCTCATGCGTGGGGTGGGGGTGATCTGATCATTTATTACTGTTTAGCGTTTACAGAAAGATTCGTATTATCATTATGGACGTTAGTAGGCTAGATACATGGTGTTATTTTTAATGCTTATATAATGAATGTATTTTCAATACATTATTAGTTTTTGTGCCGCTGCTTGATGCCGATGAACCGTGTGTGAAACCTTGTACACAGAAACGGTTCAGTCACTTGTATTTAAGTGCCTTCATCTTCACGTCTATTTCTGGGTTGTGAAACTTGAACCAGGAAGTAACGGAAGCAGATTGCTTTCACACATTGAAGAGAAGTGCAGGATGCTTTAATTAGCTTTGCTGATTGTCGAATCGTAATTAACGCGAGCTGTTGGAAATAGGTGTGAAGTCCTTAGAGTTTAAGCATTTCCTTGTGAACAGTCCCAGTAATGATATGCACGTGTGTGTGTGTGTGTGTGTGTGTGTGTGTAGGTGGGAGCAGCCGGCTCAGTTTGCTCTACCAGACATGCAGCAGGATGGACTGACTTTCCAGCAGTGGCTGCAGCGATGGAAACTGGCTACAAAGGCGCTTTAAACGCTCAGATTTGTCATCTGCATCACTACAAACAGTGATCTGGAACCTGTATTTCTAAATAACGGTCCATTCGCTGTTAAATTACATTAAAGGAGCAGTTTGTAATTTTTAAATTAACGTGAGTTCTCTACAACAGAAAATGTTCTTGCAGGCAGCAAAGAAAACGCTGATGCGCGTTCTCGTTCCTCCCTTCCTGCGCCGGCAGTTTCCTTTTTAGGAAAAAAGGAGGCGGGGCTGGGCGGCTCTGTTCCAGCTGGAGGCGGGGCTAGAAAGTGTAGCCTAAAGCAGAGTAGCCTTGTGTATGAGTAAGGAATAAACCACGTGGGTTGTGGGAGTGTGTGTGGTGTTACAGGAAAATGATCAAGCAGCACTGCTCTTTCAGGGTGTTTTATAATTGTTCAATCTTCAACAGTTCCACTTATGGCAAAATGGCATCTTTTAGACAGACGTGTTGCTGTACAGTCATGATCTTTTTTTTTTTTCTTTCTTTTTTTCAATAAACATCTTATGACCCCCCTGAATAAACAATGATACTGAATTCGCTACACATACTTTGAGATGCTGATTTTTAAGTGTTTCAGATGCTTTTCCTTTACACCCTCTTGTCATGAACGTTACAGTTACAGTATGAGCTTAAGGCTTGCATCGTTAGACACTTCATGGTAACATAAAAACGTGAACTAAACTGTACAACAAACATAAAACTGAACATGACAACACAGAAATCAGAACGATGGCAGTGCAGCGGCACATCCGAAAGTCCAAAACTGTACAAACGAAAGATTTACACGGCCTTCTCGGCTTCACGCCGTCCACCATGGGAGAAAAACAGCGTTCCGTCTGCGAGCGGCCCGTAAGAAGCGGCTGTAATGGTGAGATCCTGGAACGCAGCCGCGCCTTTACCGTATTCTGGTGAACAGGTTTAAAACGGACACCGACTCCTGAAAGCAAACAAAGCCAGATCTTGTGTTCATATCAAGTGCCTTTAAACCGTGTGGAACCGTAGCACGCGAGAGCTAATGAGCAAATATGAAAAGTGTCGTAACGTTCTCAGAATTGACGTAATCACCTTTGTTGATCGGGTTTTGCTAAACACGTTCCAGAAACGTAGCGTCTCGTCGCCCGCTCCGGTCACGATGGCCTCCCCGTCCGGAGACATCGCCTACGAAAGGAGGAGAATTCGCGGTGAAATGAAACCGCTAACGAGAGCTAAACGTTTCATTGGGATCACAAACCCTTTTATTAAAACAATGGTGCCACGATTCAAGCTTATAGCACAGCGCTGTTGAATTCTCCACTCCGAGTTTTCACAACGTGTTGATTCGTTTCCTATAACCGCAGCAGCTGCAAATCAAAGACAGTGCGCTCGTTTCTATAGTAACTTGCACTTGTGTAATTTCTTGGTATGGTGATACAAACTTTCTGTAAGGAGATGTTAAGGAGATGGAAGGAGTCTCCAGCGTCAGTGCTTTGTATTAGTAAGAGGTAAAGTTGTAAGGATTTTACACTTTCTAATTTCTCTGTTATAAGACAAGTTGATTTTTTTTGGCCTTATTAACTTTGAGAGAGGCTGGAGAGGGAACGACAGTTTAGTTCCTGTTTTCACTTATGTTATAGCAGCTATAACTTCCACAACTTAAACTGCTAAGAAAGTTTTGCTCTTTAATTAATTAAGGACTGTAATCTTTGGAAAGCTGCTGTGCGTTTCCAGATGTGCAGTTACAGGAAAATAATCAGCGTTGGGGTGGTGAGAGTAACTCTGCTTTATATCGGGTCACGTCACGCCACCCTGTTGTTGATTATTTTCCTGTGACAGCACATCCTGAAGTGTTTTATTCTTTACACTGGCAGTCTGGTTCCTGTAGTTTGCTTCTTTCTATCTAACATAGCAAACAAGTAAAAAAGGCATAAAGCTTGAAATTTAGGGGGGAAAAAACAATTTGACTCTGTTACAACTAAAGTAAACTCCTAAGCCTTTTAAATCTCTAGTTCCACGAGAAGATACTCACCAGATAAAGCACTCTGTACGAGTGGCCGGTCAGTTTGGCTATCTGAGTAAGAGACGGGTACTTCCACACTAGGATCTGGTTCTGTGAGTAACCATGTGTGCTAACCTGCAGAGGAACGAACACACACACATGGAATGAGGAAAATATCACACTCGCACTTACAGAACACGTATACTATCTTACGGAAAGTTCTGGCATGACGCATCTTATTCATTAGCTCTTGGGTCAGACACACAACAGGGCCTTTCGCACCGTGGGAACCTTTTCATAGCACCTCAGCGTTTGGCGTTTTCGCACCTCTGGGAACTGGGTGTGATTTTAGTACCGGACCGCCTTTTTCGAGAACCAAATCAGCTCCTACTCCGGAGCAGGGTGTAACCAGCACGACTGGCACTTACATCCGTGACGCAAGAAGACGTTGATTGGCCAAACATGTATGGAAACGCCCTCCCCCGCCATGATTTAAAACGCGTGTAAACATACTGTAGTGTCGACTTATTTCGCAGGTATGGAGAACAGCGATAGATGGACGGACGGTGAAGTGCAACACGGCTCCGATCGCAGCGTCCTCCATCCTCCGGTTGTTTACGTTGGTGAACGCCGCGCACAAATGACGTCACCGTCGACCGGCTTACGTCACTTCCTAGTGCCCGCTGTCGGTGCGAATGCAGCCCTTTAAATGTTACTGGGAAATAGTTCACGCAAAATCGCCCAGTGCTTTAGTACCGTACATTTAGTTGTGGTACTAAAGCGGTGCAAAAGGCCCTAATGCTGACAATGTGAGACAATTTAAAGAAAATTCTGACTCACTCCTATGCCAGTAAAAATATTCGATAATATATAATATTAATAATAAGAAGGGAGCACTAAATCCTCCTTCAGCTAAGGCTAAGGTTTATAATTTCCGGCTATGTGCAGACAGACCCGCCCCGTTCATACAGTGCCACTTCTTTTGTCATAACTGACTGATTAGCTTTGTCTTAATTCATGGGTTTGTGTTGGCTTTACTTTATTTTTCATATTCTTTAATTAATAATATAAAACGACTGGTTTTCTCAAAATGTTCTGGATGGAACTCCCTGACCGAGTGACTTAGCATGAGGATGACTTCTATAAGCCGCTCTGGATAAGTCCGTCTGCTAAACGCTGTAAAAGTAAATCAAAATTAAACTCCATAGTACATTCCAGATATGAAAAGTTCAGTAATCCATGCTAATGATGATTGATGATTTGTAATCGATCAAGCTGAGGTTTACGCAAGTCTTCTTACACGTAAATGTACACACGCTGCGGAGCATGAGCAGGATACGAATGTTTTTCAGAATGTACAGAATTTTCATGAATGCCAAATTTCGTGTGAACATTCACACAGGCGACATGAGAATAAATCTGCTCGTATCCAGCTTGATAAACGAGGCACGTTGTTTGTTATAAGATTGAAAAATTTTGCTGCCGTCAAGCCAAATGACAGGAAAGTGGTGAGGAGGAACCGATACTGAAAAGTATAGTCATATCTCTAGCACTTAAGAAAGAAAAAAAAAAAAAACAACACCCCACACACACACACACACACACACACACACACACACACACACACACACACACACCCATCAAAAATGAGGGTTAGAGGTTGTCATGAATTACTGCAATAATGACTAACTGGTTCCTGTACTCAAAATGTACTAAAATCTTTCTATGAATCGTCACCAGTGACTCATAGAAGTTTTTGCTGCTGGTGTGAGGATGATGTATACGTGTGTGTACGCACTCTTACCAGTTCGTTGGTGTGTTTGGACCAGGCCAGGTTGCAGACCTGTGAGCCGGTGTCGATGCACTGGAGCGGCTGAGCCGTGAGCGTGTTCCAGAAGCGGATGCAGCGGTCGGCCGTTCCTCCTCCGGACGCCAGCAGGCCGTGTTGGTGAGGAGACCACGCGATGGCCTTCACTGCCGCTAAGTGCTCTGTGTACTGCTGAACAGGCGCCACGCTCGAGTGATTCCACACCAGCAGCTGGGTGACGGGTACACGGAGAGAGAGAAGGCGTTCAGAGAGGCGGCGCGTTTCTAAAACCGTGACGTTAACGCTACGCTTCATTACGAAGGCTACCTTGTTATCGTTTCCTCCGGAGGCGAGCAGCTGGTGGTCGGTGCTCCATTTAAGGCCACACACTTCTTGCCTGTGGCCTTGCAGTCTGCGCTCGGACTGCAGGGGCGGCGTCCTGATGTCCCTCTGCAGGATCATACGGTCCCGACTGCCCGAGGAAAGCTGATCTGCATTCCACGCCAAAGCACCTGACGACAACAGGGACGAAAATAGATATTATCACACAGTCTCGGGCTGAGCTGTGAGAATCCTTTAAAAATCTCGTTTTTTTCCTTCGGGCCACAGACGCAGAATGATGCCAAGAAGCAATGTATTAGCTTAGAGACCGCTGCACAAAGAACATGTGAAAATAATTACAAAAAAATGTATCCATCCAGCAACTTCTAAAAATCATCATGATACCCAACAACCTTATAGTGCATTATTGCATATTTGTCCCTGTTGTGCAGTCCTACTTCAATGTGTAAACCAGCTAATGCTATAATGTAATATAAACATAAAGGATATGTTCTTACAGTCCACGGAAATGAGGGATGTGAGAAAAGAAATCGACAGAAAGCAGTTTTAGGAGAATACAACGTCATGTCATGTGACTATTTTCGATCCAAGATTGTGAGCATCTTACCGACTCGGGCTGTGTGTCCCTCTAGCGTGAACAGTTTCTTGCCGGCTGCCGCGTCCCAGATCTGTACAAATCCTTTGTGCGTTCCCACTGCCACGTGATTCCCCTGAAGCGGAAAGATCCAGTCAGAGATCCACAAACGATTACTTACTGTCTAGATTATAGCAGAAATGAGTTCTGGGTCCTGCTTACTCTCTCTGACCAGCCGACCGACGTCACCGAGTCTCCCTCTACAGACAGGTCGCACAGCCGCGTCACCTGCGCAAAGACGAGCTTTCAGGACTCCGAGAGCAAACACACGAACGCTCGATTTGGAACATTCCGAGTGGCGTTTAATAGGTTTTCCACCCAAAAACTTCAGAAAGTTTGGGAGGAAATCCTCTGTGACATGCCGACATACCTGGCTTGTGCAGGCGCTCCACAGGTAGACGCAGGTCCCCAGGCCGACGCTGAGCACGTTCAAGGAGGACCAGTCCACCAGGTTGAGGTAGAAATCGTCTTGCAGCTCTGGTGCATCAAGCACCTTAAATGGGATCTTGGAGATTTTGCGAGTCGGCTTCCTCGGTGAGCGGAGCAACTTCTGACTGGGGGGGAAAAAAAAGACGCGGCCAATTTAAACACTTGGGACTTTGGCCTCATTAGTTTTCACTAAGTTCTTATCAGCGGTGGCGTTTTGCCGTTTACCTTTTGCTGCTGACAGGGGACAGGGAGTAAGGAGAGACGTTGTTGCCGTCGTCAGGCGTGGCTCTCTTGGCGCTGAGAGTATACTGCAAATTAGAACAGGAAAGATTTGAATCATTCTGGGCAGTGTTAGACATCTAACTCAATCAGTCCCAGTGCTAAACCAGTCCAAACTTCAGTTGCTGTCGGCTTCTTTAACGTCTGTGAGATTGGAGTGGATTCTGCATCGCTTGTAAACTGCTTTAGATAAAACACAAATGCCTGCCTCATGCAGAACTGAACTCTAGTCAGCACTCTATTACCTGTATTAAATCCTGCTCTAAATAAAACTTGCCTGTACCACCGTTAAGTAAGAAATAACACATCTCGGCATGTTACTATAAGAAAATAATCAACAACACTGTGGTGGTTTTTACATACAGCAACACAATTAGCCATCATTCGTTCTCAATCTTTTTCCTGACTCTTCCCTACAGTCTTACAAAGCGCCAACACTGGAGACTCCTTCCAACTCCACACCATCCTCTGGCGAGTTAACTTGCTGCCAGGTTAGTGTTAACCTCCCCATGATCAGCTAACACACCTCATTACTGCTGTTAGCTAGCTAGAAGTCACCCGTGCTGTCTTGGCTAAGATGTAAGCTGATAAGAACAGACGAAGGAGCTCAGTGCTGTAGTTAACACCATTTCAGAGCCCACTACGTTGAAGTGACGTGCTTTACGCGTGAGAAAGAGAAGCCTGTAGATGATCAGCGCCTAGAGCACTACATTAACCATCCGAGGCTAACAGTCATGCTATAGCTCGAGGACAGAAGACGCTTACGCTAAAGAGACTTCTTTTCTCCGGCGTCGAAGGCTGCAGCCTCCTGTCTTCGGTCTGAGGGTCCTGCACTTTCTCGATCCCGGCTCCGAGCAGCTCGTTCTTCAGGAGCGCCGAGTACGCCAAACCGTCCGCTGCTAACGAGACGCCAAGCTCAATGACAGATCTGATTTCAAATCATCCTCACAGTCGAGTGGAACCAAACATCAAGCGGTGAACTCACCTTTGCCGGTGTCTGAGGTCGCATCCTTGGTCTTCTTATTCTGGCTTGGGGACTTCTCATTTTCCTGAACCAAACAGAATTAAAAAAAAAAAAAACAAAGACAAATCAGTGCTTGTTAGAAATTATCTCAGAAAGGAGCTACAGGGCCATCTTCGTGACTGCAGGTCAAACCTGACACTGTCATTCTGGACATCAGCTTCTTTTTACTCTAAGGAAGTGTGGATATTAAACGGAGCATTTACGTTGATCCTGTGGAAGTTGATGCTCCAGTTGGCTCCTGCTCGCGATGGTATGAACCGATCTCCGTGCTTGCTGGGCGAGGACATCGGCGACTTGGTGGGTGTCAGGTGACGGATCACGTCTGTGACTTTCTGCACGTGTTTGAAATAAGGGAAGGAATAAAGCAATTATACGAGTAATTCTATAATTCTCAGAACAAAGTCGTAGCGTCGTATTGGCGTTTAGGATCTGTCTGCGAGGAGATGAAGGCGCGTGAGAGACGCCGCACTCACGACAGGGCTGGCGTTGTCATTCTGGACGTTGATCTGCCGCAGAAGCCGGCGCTCGTAGTCCTGATCCATGGAGGTGGTCGGTCAGGGAGGAGAAGGTCCGGAAGTGATTCTGGTTCCAAGCTGCAGTTGGATATTAAATAAATAAACACATAATATTCGTTAATATTCGTCATGCTAACATGGTGCATGCACCATAAATTACGGACCAAGATTAAGATCGGAATTTGGAAAGGATCTCAGAGCAGGACTGCAGGTTTACAATCATTCTGTCACATCGGATTAAATGTAAAAAAAATAAATAAAATAAAAAATTCACCCTAGTCTTTACAGTTAATGTGCAAGCTTCAACAGCACCCAAGATTTATTGTGCTGAAACTCTGTGCTACATTACCCACAATGCCGTTCGACTGCCTGCTGATAGTGGTGCTTTGGGATTTAGCCATCGTTTCATCTCTATCTAAAGAAAGCGATGCAGCGGCGCTTTAGTCTGTCCAGCTCTCTCACCTCCTCATCTGTGCACTCAAACAGATCAGCTTCCAAAGCTTCAGCTGTCAAGCCGTAACTGCTTGCCCACTTGCATTCTGGGAGCTCGACGTTTGCACCAACATCCCTACCACTTCTACGCTTGATTTCTCACTAACGAGACGTCGAACATCGCTGGAAAGCGGTGAGCAAACAAGTCATGTGCGAGTCAGACGAGGCAGTGAAGGTGTGAACTGAAGAAACGTCGGACCACGTGTCAGGATCAGTCCAAGCAATCACTCGAGTCAATCGTCTGGGATGTCACCTACATCATGTTCACACAGAAATGAGAAAGCCTCGATTCCAAGTTGCTGAAATCGCAGCTCTGTGCTTTGTGCACGTACGCAGGAAACAAATGATCGCTTGTCTCTGTGTCGCTCTACAAGTGTCACGAACGGTGAGGGAAAAAAAATTTCTTGCTCTTTTTGTTTTCAGGAAACAACGAAATCTGTCAAAGGCGTCCTCGCGCCGGTTTGAGATCCGCTGTGACATCAGCACGGCACACGATCACTAACTTCTCACAGGAATAACAAAAATGCAGCGCCAAGGATCACTAAGTTCACCGGAAATACTTCATCATGAACACAATCCATGTGTTTCAGCCACGGGTGTTCCTGTAAGAGCTGACATATTATTAAAATAACCCAATATTTACATCCAAGCTTAAGGCCAGAATTCAAAAAGCTCATTTCTCTGTAATTAACAACTATTCTCTTACGGATGAATGTGGACTGTGCTTCTCCTGGATTAGTTTGGGTTCATGAGCTGAGGTTTTAACAAAGAAGCCAAGCTAAATGATATCTCTCTCTCTCACACACACACACACACACACACACACACACACACACACACACACACACACACACCTGTTCAAGCAGGCTATAAACAGTGTCAGCCAACTGTTCAGCCCGGCTGCTTGAAATCAGTCAGTGAAAAAGCAGTAAAAAGGGAAAGAAGCCTGTGTCAGGATGATTCCTGTCCTCTCCCGGTGAAATGATTCACCTTTAAGGTGACAGTGTGTGAGAACTGAGGCACAGACACACTGACAGCAGCGTGAACAACTCACAGCTGATTCATCTCACCGATTTAAAGCAATGACTCGAGCTTTGTCTTCAGCTGGTTCCGGTCAGAAAGAATATTCAGACATAAGGCAACAACTAACAAACCTCTAAATGACAAAACCACTTACTGTTACTGTTAACTAGTTAACTTAACCTTTTAACTAGCCCTAATGCCGCCGGCTCTTTTGTTAAAACCGGTTGTTTCAGCTTTGCTAGCTTACTAAGCTAATTCAGGATTATTAACAAGGCTTGGACATTTTTTTTTCGTTTGTAATATTTCAGTTAAAAAATTCAACACACACAGAACATCACGAAAACATTAAATGCATTGTTATAAATATTAACGATAAATATTAGCTGACTAGTACAGCTAATCAATCCGTTAAGCTAGCACGCTAATGCTAGCTAGCTAATTATTTCACACAACTCCTAACTTACCTCGAGCTCTCAGTTCGATTAATATTCACTGAAAATGTTGCGATTAGAAATTTGTTTCTTAAAAAAAGTGATCAGTTTGCTACAAAGCTACGAAGCTCGCTTTGCAAGTCGCTAGCTCTGTTAGCAGAGATATGTATGTATGTTTTTTTTGTTTTTTTTTTATTGACGCCGCCGCGAAGGATTGTGGGTAAGGAGAATTTGAACGGCTGACGTCACGAAATTTGAAACAAAACAAAAGAGGTCACGTTGCCATGGATACATCAACGTTAATGAACTCAGTGCTGTATCTTTACACGGTCTATAAATATAAAGATAAATGTTTTTCTTAAAGTAAAGAAGCGTCAGGCTGAGAGGATCAGCAACATGGCGTCTAATTCCAACCAACAGTTTGGTTGGAATTAGACTAAAATACTCAGTTTATTTGAAAGCATTTAAATAATCTATATATAACAATAAATTGTATATTTTATATCAGTATCTTATTGAAGGTGTCTGCGACTTAAAATATCACACACGTATCTAACAAAGAACACGAAAATCACATGAAAGGAGATTAAAATGATTTTGTCAATCACAAAACGAGAGTTTAACGAGTGAGTCATTCCGAGTCATTCGACTCATTGAATCGGTTCTTTTGGGTGAAGAGTCGACTCGCTTCTATAAACCTTCTATAATATATATATATATATATTAGGCAGCAAGTGACCAGTCAGTTGTCGAAGTTGATGTGTTGGAAGCCGGAAAAATGGGCAAGCATAAGGATCTGAGCGACTTTGACAACAGCCAAGTTAAGTGTATTATGGGAGGTGATCAGTTATCAGAATAAATGGAAATGAATCTTTTGTTTTTTAAATGAAGTACTGACACAGCAGCACAATAACACTAATGCAAGGATGCTTACTGTATTCATCACTGCACATTTGTAATACCTTTCCTTCAATTTAACAATTAGTAAAACATATAAAATGCAATACAAAGTGCACCTATTGGTGAACCGAGCCAAATGAATCGACTCACTGAAAAGAGCCGAGATTCCCTGCTGGAGTTTAATATCTCTCTTCACCAAGAGGGGGCGCAGCTCTTTGTGCTGATTTATCCATTACGTTATGTGGTCTACTTATTAGTGCAAAACTTATTTTTTCAAAACGTGCTTTTGTATATGAAATTTAGCTTAAAAATATCTGTTACATTTTTTATTATGTATACTTTAGTATTAATTACTTCCATAAAGCACATATTCATATACACAATTCGTTCATATTTATTCATAAAGAGAATATTAATAAAATCAAATTAATAAGTTAAAAGTAATTTTGTTGCAATCTATTTTTATGACTACAATATATACACACACACTCAGAGCAATAATTCAATAATTAAAATTATTTAGATTAAAATTTCTATTAATTAAATTCCATAATTCCGTAATTAAACGCCATCTAGCGGCCTGGAGGAATTTCACTATTTTTAAATATTGTTATGACAGAAAATATTGTTACTTTGAGACAGTATTTTTTGAATGAAAGAAAACAAATAATAATAATAATAATAATAATAATAATAATAATAATAATAATAAAGCAGTAGTTTTGGTCATAACATTACTTCAGTAGACTTTATCATTCCTCCAGGCCGCCAGGTGGCGATGCGGCGTCGAGTCGCGTTTAAACCTTTTCTATACAGTGGCGAATAAAAACTTTTCCTTCCTGACGTGACAGCATGGAGACAGCATTGGATGTTAGCAAATGCTAGTAGATAACTCACGTTATTCTCAGTGAGTATTTTATCAATATGTTACAGAATATTAACAACAGCTGATGGAAATCTTGTTTTTTTAAGTTAGGAGGAAAAATATGATGCTAAATTCTCACTTCAGCTTCATAAGGCAATAGAGTAAATGATCTCATAGTGATGTTGGGATAATCTGCATGATGAACTTGAGCATTGAGACTGATTACACTAATGTCATTTATTTATTTATTTATTTATTTATTTGTTTGTTTGTTTGTTTTTAAGCTAGATCTACAGAAGCAGTGTATCTCTTCCAACTGTCCTCCATCTTGACTGTGCACAAGTTCTCATTCCTCAACCTCCAGTAAGTTTAAAGATTTAAATCAATTAGTATTGAACACCAAGTGTTATTGGATAATCTATATCTATCTATCTATCTATCTATCTATGTGCCCATTATGTAAATGCAGACTATGAAACGCTGGTTTAGAAGATGGCAATGTGTAGGATTGGGCAGNCAGTAAAAGTGTCGTCACTTTCAAACCTTTCTTATCTTTTGTGTGATTTTTATCTTTTTAAGGCGTCATGACGAGTGATAAGGACATCATGGCGGTGGGTCGCATCCTCGTGGACAGCCAGCAGGAGCTTCCCGCTCGATTTCGGGCTCTGTTTACGCTGAGGAACCTGGGCGGAGCCGAGGCGGTGAGATGGATCAGCGAGGCTTTCTCAGACGACTCCGCGCTTCTCAAGCACGAGCTGGCCTACTGCCTGGGGCAGATGCAGGACGAGCGAGCCATTCCCGTCCTGGAGACGGTGCTGAGAGACACCCAGCAGGAGCCTATGGTCAGGCACGAAGCAGGTGAAATCTTCAGTCGTTCTCGGGATTGATCTGGTCGAGCTGTGTGGTGCACGGTGTTCTTCGGGAGCGCTCAAAAGATACAGGACTTCATAGGGATAGGCATTAAAGGGCTCTAAGACACAGCTTGTGAGGTACATTTTCAATCCCTAGTCACACAACACATTGTAGAAATTAATTTTAAACTCGGTTGTAGATGTGTGGTTACAAAAAATGACATTCACTTCATAACTTCTTTATGTCTGATTTCATTTATTAAATAAGGGTGTGTTCATGATCTGATGTCAGGCGAAACAGGGAAACATTAAAATGTGGAATGCGAGAGGATCCCAGGACCTCGATTAGGGAATGCTGGTCCCAACCCTACTCCACCCCAAAGCAGGTTAAAAACATTTTCAGTTTATTTTCCAAAAGTTTCCCTTCCGTAATGAAACTCAGGAAAAAAAAAAAAAAAAAAAAACCCCAGCATGCTCGCTGCGTATCTGACCCATGACCTTTACGTAATTTCCACCGTTTTGTCCGTATCGATAACATGAACATAAAACACACTTTCTGTGTCATACATGAACACCTGAAATAACCTCATACATAAAACAGCATCATAAGCCATAGGTCATGCCTTGGAATTGTGGAAATCACATGACAGTCATACGTCAGGCGTTTTTGAAAAGCTGTTTCCCTTCAGCTGTATTACAGTGCAACACTATCCAGTTTGGAGAGGAGATTCGAATAGATGTTTTTCAGTGGTCAGAAATGCTGTTTTAGTGCAGATGGAGGGGTGAAACAGGAAAAGAAAGCGAGTGTGGACATCATCAAAATAAAACACACACTGATAAGCTTCAGGTGGGATAAGATGGAGAGGTCTGCAGTAGAGGAAGTATTGCTGTAAGAGGTGTGTGTGTGTGTGATCAGAGTTATTTATAACTTTGTTCCTGTTTGTAGGTGAAGCTTTGGGAGCCATTGGGAATCCAAAAGTGTTGGATTTACTGAAACAGTACTCAGAGGACCCGGTCGTTGAGGTACCATCATGTTTTATGACAAAAAAAAACATTTGAAAAACACTCTCTCTCTTCTAATAGACTTCCACTGATATGCACTGAGCTCTGTGTGTGTGTGTGTGTGTGTGTGTGTGTGTGTGTGTGTGTGTGCGCGCGTGCACGCAGGTGGCAGAGACGTGTCAGTTGGCCGTCAGGAGGCTGGAGTGGCTGATGAGTGGTGGCGATGCTGAGAGATCAGAGGCTGCAGACAGTAACCCTTACTGCTCGGTGGACCCGGCTCCTCCAGCGCAGAGGAAGAGTGTTTCTGAGCTCCGGACGCAGCTGCTGGACGAGAGCCTGCCGCTGTTCGAGCGCTACAGAGCCATGTTCGCTCTCAGGAACCTCGGCAGTGAGGAGGCCGTGCTCGCTCTGGGAGACGGTGAGGGGTGGAGGATTTGATCCTTAGAAAAATTTAAAAAAAAAAACATCTAGGGATAAACGAGGTGAAAATTGTCTCCCAGCCATTCAGCTCATATATGTGAATAAAAAAAAATGTGTAGAAAAGCAGCAGTTACGCTTAAATATCACAAAATCTGCACATTTTTGGAAGCAGAGTCTAGTGTCAGTGCTTTGGAAAAGTGTAGTAAGTGTTCTGACGGCACAGCATTGAATGTAACTAGAAACGGATAAGTGCAACATGTCGTTCTTTAATAAATATTAATGGTACCCAAGGGAAATAAAGCACTTTGTGACGTACACTTGCAGGGAGAATAATCAGCTTCAGGGTGGTAACTAAGCGCAGGTCACACCAGCCCACGCTGCCGTTGATTATTTTCCTATAACAGCACTCCTTCAAGTGTTTTACTCCTTACGTAATCGATCGCTGGTTAAACGCTGAGACTTGACTGAATATATGTGACAGGACATGACCAAGACAAACGATGACCGTCAGATTATTTGAAGTAGTTTTCACTAGATGAAAAGAAAAATAAGTGATCCTTTTTTTTGGTCTCCAGGCCTGCAGTGCAGCAGCGCTTTATTCCGTCATGAGATCGGCTACGTGTTGGGACAGATGCAGCACGCGGCGAGCATCCCTCACCTGCGCGCCTCTCTGGAGAACGAGACCGAGAACGCCATGGTGAGGCACGAGTGTGCCGAGGCGCTGGGATCCATCGGGCAGGACGCGTGTCTGTCCATCCTGCAGCGGTACCGCGAGGACGGCGAGCGCGTGGTGAAGGAGAGCTGCGAGGTCGCGCTGGACATGCTGGAGTACGAGAACAGCGCGCAGTTCCAGTACGCGGACGGACTGCTCCGAGTTAGCACTGCTCAGTGACGCCGAACGGTTCAGAACTTCTTATTCAGGACTTCTTATGCTACGCCGTCGTTACCTGCGACCTACACCTCACCCCATAGCGTTCTCAGAGATGATGTCAGCGCTCTCAGAGGAAATAGCCACCAAATAAATGTTAGAAATCTGTAAGATCAGTTTCTGAATCCATGTCGTACATTTTCTGGGTTTGAC
>JAKKZN010000008.1:2728464-2739502 GCA_033441825.1 Pangasius elongatus
CATTATCTCCTGTGGACTTGTGAAAGTTGTTTAGGTGAGTGAGTGTGTGTGTGTGTGTGTGTGAGTGAGTGAGTGAGTGTGTGAGTGAGTGTGTGAGTGAGTGTGTGAGTGAGAGAGAGAGAGAGAGAGAGAGAGAGAGAGAGAGAGCCGGACAGGAATAAATAATGGAATAAAGTGCCACTGAATCTATCGTTTTAAGTAGAGATGACAAAGGGCTAAATCCTCCTGGCACCACTTTCAGGATGTAAAGGCATTCTAAAGGCATTGTGGGTAATGTAGGAAACCGTTCACTCGAGTGAAAATAGGGCAGCATGCTGATGAATGATGTTTAAACTAAAACAGTCAAATTAGAATTATGAAATAAATCTTTTACGCCGTCAAAGAGGACATGTCAAATATAAACAGAACAGTAAAAAAAAAAAATAAAAAGGAAAGCATTAGTGAGGTGTACGCGAGAGCCCGTTTCCAAATCCGTCCTCTCTCATCGCCGCAGCGCTCTCCACTCTCCAGACGCCTCGGTCACATGGTTCTGACTGGCATAAATTAACTCAGGCTGCTGTGGACTTTCCTCTGAGTTCAAGTTCACCTTACGATTACATCATGTCTGGTTTCCCCTAACAACCAGACTGCTCTGGACGTGAGTATCCTGGACTGGGGACATGCTTGTCCTTCCTTTCGCTCTTCTTTAATGTCCCTTTTTTTTCCCCCACACACACACAGTCACAGTGATCTCATGAGAAACGGGGAAGCTCAGCAGATTAAGTCGGCCACAGCAAAGAAATCTGCTTCTACAATCGAGCTGATGTGTAGTTGTATGTCAGCAAAATGCCACACACACACACACACACACACACACACACACACACACACACACACACACACACAAACACACTCCACTGTCGCATCAAACTCTCTATTCTCACTTGCACACTTGCACTGGTTACTGGGCAGCGAGCACTGCAATGCAGCAGCAACATTGCAACGTGTGGCTAAGCGTGCAGTCCTGCAGCTAACACACCACACACACCACACGTATACACCACACACACACACACACACACACACACACACACACAGAACATCCTCACATCTGCAGCTGCATTCTAGCTACTGACCTCAATATCATGTCTTAAACTACCATGAAAAATAATCAAAGGTATATAATAGAAATTCTCTCATAAGGAATTCAAGTATCTATAAATATGCATGAATATGGAAATTGGGAACGCCCCCCTCATCCTTCTGCCATTACACCATGTACGGTCTGGCTTGGTGACGTTTAATAAAATAGCTTGTGTTTGCCACAGGTGGAATTTTAATACCAAAGTCTTACAATTCAGTCACTGATATATTTATTCATTCTGTTCATGACTAATATTAGCTGGGTTCTCTAGGTGGCTAGCTAAGCTTTGCTACAGTCCTCTGTCATGTCTGGAAACAGTCCTTACAAAAGAACTTCGTCGAGAGATATGAAACATGTGGCGAGCTTGCAATAAAAGCAACAGATAAAACAATAACAACAGTGTTTTAAATGGATTATCCATCAAACTCAACTGATAAATTTTATTCAGCTTGTTCTCAGTCGAGCTGCATTCTTCTGATTTAAGTGTGTGTCGTGTAGACAGGATTATTACACTGATTCTACACAGAGCTACATGTCTGTCTGAAATCTACAGGTGTAGCAGGATGGAGGATGGAGGATGGAGGAGTGGAGGTGGAGTACCTGAGCCTGATACAGACTCGCAGGGTCTCGAGGGCCAATTCCTACGAAGGAGCGGTTGGCAGGTGGTGTCCCGGGAGCAGAGTATGCTAAAAGAGTGAGAGAGAGAGAGAGAGAGAGAGAGAGAGAGAGAGAGAGAGAGAGAGAGAGAGAGAAACAGCATTCATTATGTTCAAGCATGTGTTAGCTATGACTAATGTGAAGTAAAGATATAAGCCTCAGATGTCTAGGCGATTGATGTTGTCTAGGCAGGGTTGAGTAATGATGTGTGTGTGTGTGTGTGTGTGTGTGTGTGTCGTTATGGGTTTGTACAGACAGATGACAAATTAAAGGGAAAAAAACCTGAACCAATACCGAGAGTGCAGATGCTTCCAGACAGATGCGCTGCATGATGCAATTAAGCAATTAACATCCCACTATGCGCCGCGGCGTGTATAACGATGCCGAGCAGGCCCAGTTAGCCTCGACTGCCGGATCGCTTTGACGGAGGGCTCGTAATTAGGGGAAGGAGGTTCAATCGCAAAGTCTGGCTGCGTTTCCATAGGAGCGGTGAGTAACGCGAAATCACGTACAATGATCAAGAACAGTCCATCGAGAATGTTTAGCAGGCTGCAAATACAAAAAGACAGACGCACACCTGAGAGTTCGGAGGTGCACGAACCACAAGCACCGGTCTATGCAGATGTGGGAAAAGAGGATCTGGTCAGATTCGCTGCATTCTCGACAAATCTCCACCAGGAGAACAGAATGCTTGGCGAGGACGTTGGGTATCTGTTACTCTGTAGGGGGCAATTAATTATTTAAATCATTTAATTATTTATTAAATATTTTCCTGGCTCCCTTTAAAGTGAAAGGTTACTACAAACTTCTACTGACTGATCGTCTTTATCCTATAATGGGCGTGGCCTCTTCCACAATGACCCCGCCCACCACCCTCCATCTACAGGGCAAGAAGGCTCATCGAACGCTCTGATGGAGATGAAAATCACGTGAATCCTAAGCTACGGCCTTCACGCTCACCACATCTCAACCGGAGAACCCTTATGGGAGATTTTGGAGCAGTATGTGGAGAGACAGCGGTCTCTATCACCACCCATCTTTGTTCATAGCTCTAGTACAGCGCCAGAGAATCGATACCAAGATGCAGTGAAGTGATGGCCAGAACATCTTAGTTAAGCACTTTGTTCTGTGTTGCATATGCTGTGTGCGTGTTAGTCTGCCAAACAAACAAGTCAGTTTGTTGCAGAGCTAAACACACGCCCACGCGTAAGATATCGTTACGCGCCTCGTTAATGAAAAATCCCCTTTATGTTCTTTAATACGGCGCTGGAGTTTGAGCTGAGTAATTAAAAAAAGGAAGACGTGTTTATCTGTGCCTCTCCGAGGAAATACCACATTAATGCGCGCTTTGCACGCGCACACGCTGTTCTGCAAAAACGCCATTTTTCAAGAGGTTAAAAGCAACACATTCATTCACATCGGGCGAAGCTTATCGGGAATCCATAACTATTAAGCGGAGGATGAGCTGCACGGGCAGACAGACGCTCTAATCGTATTTAGTGAGATGAGAAGGGTGCAGGCCACACATCACTGCAGCACTGACGCTCTGTGTGTGTGTGTGTGTGTGTGTGTGCGCTTGTGTTCAGCTCTCCTCAGCATTTCTTAATGAAATTACAATTAATAATAAACGGCAGCATCTATGGCGGACTGCCTCGTCATCTAAAGTGCATGGCTGTTTACGGCGCCCGCGATGCACCGACAGTGAAACTGATCAAACTGATCGGTTTCGTGAGCTCACTACACCCATAAGCCTCCTTGATCCAGCAGGAAAACGGTTACAGTTCAACATTTATCCACTGACAAGTAGCTTGACCCAGTGACTAGAGTGCTTTTTCATGTTTAAACCTCCACTTATTTTTCTGAAACCCCAGCTTTAGTCTTGTAAGCCGTTAGGGCGTGTAATTTTGATGTAACAATGACGAGAGCAGATCACCAACTCTGAGCCAACCATAAGCAGCACTGAATCATGAGATCAGAAGATCATCACATTTCTCTTGCACACATTTACAAGCGCTGACATGTAGCCATACTGTATATATATATATATATATATATATAGCTCTTATAGACCCTGGATGAGAACACAGACTGGAGAGGATAGTTTTTGTTTTTTGTTTTTTCGTAAAATGTTGTTTTTATTGATGTGATTTGGTGTTTGTTGGAAAGCGCTGACGGATTTCCACGCTGATTTAGCGTGTGTGATGATCGAAAGTCTCTAGAATGTTCTCTCATAGTCTTGGAGCTCCGTTCGCCAAATCAGCTGGCAACATTACAATGTCCGAATGTGTTGCATGTTAGATCAAATGAATTTTAAAGCACATTCTAGCTTACTTCTGCTTTCAGTAACTCTATCGTATTGTCTAGTACTCAGGACTCTCTTCTCTTATCAACTAAGCGCCACTCAGCTACGTCCCTAGGAAGCTGGACAGGGCAGGGAGCGAGCGGGCGTCACGGTGAGCCACTTACTGGGGGAGGTGGGCGAGGTGGCGGCTGCGTCTGGCGAGGTGCTGCTGGGTTTGGAGTCAGGGGGCAGCGTGAGGCGAGGCAGGGCCGGGGGAGGCGGGGGGGCCAGCATCTGAGAGGAGATGTAGTGGGGGGGAACCTTCACCTGACCACTGCCATTCAGCTGCGGGAGAAAGAGAGAGCAACAATCAGCCAGCACCTATACGGCCCAGCTCGGGGCCAAACATCGATACAACACACTCAGCTGCTCTCTCTCACCCGCCGCCTCACTCTCCTCTCCTCTCTTGCCTCAATCCCAATTACCTTCACTTAAAATCTGTTTTATAACTAACATTACAGGCTCTATTTTCAACTCAGAGTAACCCGGTCGGGTAACATTGCATATTGCTAATTTGGTTGGACAAATTTTTTTTAATATGTTCTCACCAACTTGCTAGATTATTGGTGAGAAATTACCGCACCTGCCCTGGGTAGAGTGGCACAACAGGGGAGTGGCCGGCACAGTGATATTTTCAAAATATCTGTATCTTTATCTGTTTAGTGCTCCATTAGCCATATCGATATTCAGATTTAAACCTCACGTGTGCGTAGCCTAAGCCAAAAAAATTAAAAATAAAATTAACATTAACGCTACCACTATGCCTGTGGAAACACTGGAAAAAAGCCCAGATGTAGAAATGCCAACACTGTGAATTCACGCTCTAAAAGGTCCTCCGCCTCAGCTACATCACTCCAGTCTCAACTAGAGATGTTAGATATAAAGATCCTGTAGAGATGTATTATCTGACCACTTGCTCGCGCCTGCCTAACAGTAAAAACCTCCCGCTGACCATTCTTACCCTCACCACACCACGGGATCAGACCCCATCACCCCGTCATTAAACCCTCTACACTGCCCCCCCGTTCATTTCCGCATACAATATAAAATACTATCCCTTGTCTGGATTTTCAGCTTCCTGCTTGCATACTCACCTGGATGTACTCTTCGTTCTTCTGAGACCCACCTGCTCTCTGTTCCTTCCCCTCGGCTCCGTAGCATTGGAGACAGGGCTGCTCGTGTTGCATCTCCATGCTTACTACCTCCCATTCCTCATTTTAATGCACATCTGTTGTTTATTATCCACTTCTTTTTTTATAGAACTGGATATACATTTACATGCTGACATACATATATATACATATATATTACTTTCGTTCTTCTTCTTATGTTATTCATCTGCTCTGCTTCCTGTTGTACCTTGAAAGGTGTATATCAATAGAATGCCATCATTACTCATATAATTAAACGCCTAATTTCTTACCAGATGGAGAATCGGTGAGGCTTAGACAAGTGAGTGAACACCCACAAAAGTTCATGGTGAGACTCACATTTGCTGTGCATTTGCAAGAAATGTGTATGCAAGACCTGCGCAGCTGGTGCACACTCAGCTAACATCACCTAACCACACCCTCTGCTGAAATGGATTTATACCAATCGCACCTCTTGTGTTTACATTTAGAGCAGGTCCTGACCTGTGCCTAGAGACATCTGCCATGTGAATGCACTCATCTCATGCCTTGTTTTTTGCTTGAATTAAGATAAGACCAGATTGAGCCCTCGTGCGTCAAACTCAGCCACGTGGTTGGTGTTTCATGGTAACTGTGGTTGGTGTGTGGGGTGGTACAGGATGTCGCGGTGGCTAAAAATCACGTTTTGTCGAAACGAAATTAGGTTTTCTCTGTCACCAGATCAATCTGGAACGGTTTTTAATTACTTATGCATTTCTCTTGACTTCGCTTTCTTCCTGAAATTTTTGAATTTGAGATACAAGTCTAGCTCCGCCTACCACGCGCCCCCCCCCCCCCATCTCTCTTTCGCTCTCTGTCAGCAGATATATGAGAGACGGGGTAATGTTCTGGGCGGACGTTCTGGCAGGCAGGCGCTTAACCATCGTTCTTTCTCTCTCTCTATCTGTCTGCATCCATCCATCCTCAGGACTGCACTCTCACTCTGCTGCACAACAACGGTTTGGTGCGTGAGTCAGCGACATTGTGGGCCGGCGCTGCTGTCCTTTGTGACTGGCTGGCTGCAGTCGCACTGCGGTGGGGCGAATTTCAATGAGACTGCAGGACGGGCCAAGCCTGACAAATCTCACATCTCTCTCTCTCTCTTCCCTCTCTCTCTCACTCTCTCTCTCTCTCTCTCAGTCTGCCAGCGTCAGCATTGCTGCCAGGCGCACACAGGAATCTCCTCGTTCAAATGCGTACTTCCTCCTGCTCTCTATTTTTCCCTCCGATCCCTCTCTCTCCCCTCAGATCTAGTTTTCTATCTGATCTCTCAGTCTCTCTCTCTCTCTCTCTCTCTCTCTCTCTCTCTATCTCGTTCTTGCCCTCATTTCTCCTTCTTCCCAGATAATGAAACGGCTTTCTGACTTTTTTTTCCCCTGTCGGTTATCCCTGGAGGCAAGCCCTTTGAAGACAGTGACTCCCTCTGACAGCAGGTATTCGAAAGTCAGCAGCAGTGCTATGAAACCGCAGTACAAGCGAACGTTTGGCCACCAGTGGAAGTCTGAAGAAAGAAACCCGGGCCGGATCAAGTCAAAGCCATACTCCATACTGCTTTTACGCTTTAAAAAAACATTACTATAGGTTACCATGGCTTCACTGTAGTACTGTATATTTTTCACGTATAACTAGAGGACGATAAAAGTCTTTTCTTAGCATATCCTAGCTTGATAGCACGCTAGAGTCAGAGCACCGAGTCAGCGTTTTTTACGGCGCCCCTGGAGCAGACAGGTTTAAGGGCCTTGCTCAAGGGCCCAACACAACCCCTGACCTTCTGAACAGTATCTCCGAGTCTAAGCACTAGTCACCGAGCCACCATTGCCCAAAGACCTATAAGCCAACCAAAGACAGTTGCGCCACTGGCCTACACACACACACACACACACACATATATATATAAATATAAACATAATATTATGATACTCTGGCTGTTTTACTGATATTTTTTGGTAACCGGTTGTTATATTCTTGACCATGACATCACTATGATGTTACTGTATTACTGTACATGTACATTTGTTACCAGATGATGAATATATAACAGAATATATATAAATATTATAAATATAATTTAGAATATAAGTGATATTTAATATAAACAGTACCGCTGAGGCGTAAACAATTATTGCTGAGGTATTAGTAGAGAACAGATCAGCACTTTTATTCAGAGAGGTTTTAAATGGTAGAGAAAAGTGCTTAGATCTGTGTGTGTGTGTGTGTGTGTGTGTGTGTGTGTGGTTGTGGTAAGAGCGAGGCGAGGAGGAGGAGGGAAATCGAAGCCTCCAGGTCTGTACGCGTCTAGATGTCTGTGGTTGAGTCACTTACACTCAGGTTACACTAAATACGTTCAGTGCAAGACACGAGGAGTGTTTATCTCACATATGTGCGCACGCCTGCATGCACACACACACACACACACCTGGCCACTCAGTATATAAAATAAATAGTATGTATAGTATGAAAGTACATTAATATTTTAGTTATTAATATAAATATGAATCAATATGGATGGCTCAGAATTGTGTTCTGTTCTTGTTCTACTCCCTTTGAAGGTCTAGTTTCATTTCCAATCTTGCAGTTAACCAAAGTCTGGGTCAATGAAAACAACAACAACAACAACAACAACAACAACAACAAAACACTGACAGCTTACTTAGCTTCAGTTTTGATTGGGGGCGGGGCTACAGGCTTACCGGGCTGGGCTGTTGATTGGACGGGTCGCAGGCCATTGTGACCAGGTCCTTGAGCGGGTCTTGTGAGGTGAGGTGGGGTGGGTAGCGGATGGCCGTGTGGGGAAAGTAGGTGGAGGTGGGCTGGGGCAGGATGGGGGCCGTCGAAAAATGCAGCGACGATGATGGGTGCGGACTCCGAGAGATACCTGCAGGAAAACACAAACCTACTCCTGTTAATCTAAGGTCAGTTCAGATGCGATTTACTGTTATGCATACAAGCTCATGCTAGGATAATCAATAGCATTTTTTACTAAACAGACCATAATATCTTGGTATCAGTCAAAGATATCTATCATCAATTGATTGTAAAAAGACCAGCTGATGTTTTTTTTCCAGATCCTCCTCAAGGTTCTACATCTTATGCATACTGAGATGCTTTTCAGCTCACCACGGCTGTACAGAGTGGTTATTTCAGTTACCGTAGCCTTCCTGTTAGCGTAAACGAGTCTGGCTGTTCTTCTCTAACCTCTCTCATCAGCAAAGTGGAACTGCCGCTCACACTGGATGGTTCTTTTTGTTTTTCACGCCATTCAGTGTAAACCCTAGAGACAGTTTTGTGTAAAAAAAAATCCCAGGAGATCAACAGTTTCTGAAATACTCAAACCAGCCCATCTGGCACCAACATCCATGCCACGTTTTCCCCCCGTTCCCCCCTGGGATAGGCTTCAGGTTCCCCCGTGTAGGATAAGCAGTAGAGAAAATGGATGGATGGATGGATGGATGGATGGATGGAAGAGATCAACACTTCTTAGCTATTAGGCTCTGCATTGCATAATTCATCTGCTTGGCCTGGTTGTCAGGTTTCCTAGATCTTTATTCTGCTAATCCTCCCGGAACGACCAATTTTCAGCGACGCTGATTTCCGTAATGCGTCACGACAGCTGTGATTTCAGTGCTAACACACTTTTCCTGGTGACATATGGCGGCGATGCTCCACCAGTTCACTTGAACAGCCGTGCTAATTGTTGTAGCATCGTTTGTGCAGATAGTGGAGCATTGCCAGACTTCAGATTATGCCTCATTGTCCCAGAGACAATTACTTGTCAGAGAGAGCAGTGCTGTCTGCATGGTGCTCTCAGCTCTGCAATAAAGCGGCTCATAACACACACACAAACACACACACACACACGCACGCACACACAAACTGCTCTTTCTGTTCCAGACAGCCTGTCAGCAGCAGTGTATTAGTCTCAATATACACTCAATACACAAGTGAGCACTCACACAAGGTTAGTGGCACAATGTATTTGCATACATAGAGTAGAAGGGCGTGCAAATTTATCACTATTGCAGTATCAGTCTCTGTTATATAAATATCACAGAATGCAGAACCAATTTTTAAAGGTATAGTCAATTATAAATGGTGAAAGTAGAGATGCCTCCTTGTCGTGACTGAGTGGATGCTGGTAGCTTGCCATACACTCACACTAGCAAGCGACAGGCTAGTGTGAACGCGGAGTGAGTATAAGTATTACCAGTAGCACTTAATTTGCTCTGTGCTGAGGTCGAGGTGAGATTTCATTCGAAATGTAATTTCTTTCGTAGGGATGGCGCAAAAATCAGGCAAGTGGTGGATCTGGTCTTTAGAATTTTGGCAGAACATGTGATCAGCAGTGAGCAGCTAACATTAGCTAACTTAGTTTGGTAGATTATTCTCTGTAACTGAGTGAAAAGCGAGGTTAAGAAAACTGCAGGATGACAGAAAGTTTGTTGATAGTACTACTTAATAAATAACACTTTTGTTTTCCTGAAATGAGAGACCACTTCCCATTGGCTCACTATAATCAGAGGACCTACAAGTTTAACTTCCTGTTGTATGACGCACCTACCAAAGCCAATGGTGCGACTTGTGAATGCACTTGTCTACAGATGTTCTGAGATGCTTCTGGGATTTGCCGTGTACCTTTTACTGCCTGTTGTATGTGTAGGCGTCTGTGTGTGTGTGTGTGTGTGTGTGTGTGTGGGTGGGTGGGTATCAATGCTCACCGCTGTGCACTGCGATGACAGGTCTGTGGTGTTGTGTGAAGCTGCCAAGGCGTGGAGAACTCTCCTGAGGAGATGGACTGTCCATCTCAGTCTTCTTCACCGGGGAGATACCTGACAGAAACACCATGAAGGTGAAAGAGGAAGAGAGAGAGAGAGAGAGAGAGAGAGAGAGAGAGAGAGAGAGAGAGGTCAGCTTCACTGACCAATGAGCACTAGATGTAGTGCCAGTGCTGACCACAGGGTGGCACAGTGTGTTATTAAAAAAAAAAAAAAAAAAAAAAGGCACAGTAGCTTTTATGATGCTGCAGAGAACTGCAGTGTGTATGGGATAATCGTGTGTCCCTGTGGACTTCCAGCAGTGTGTGTGAGACTAGAGGCACAAGATGCACCAGCAGTATAGGACATATAATATAAAATGTTGCCATATTATTACACACTAAGGTGTGTCCACATTTGCATATTTTCCATTTAATAAGCTTAGGTGTAAGCTTTAGGTTCTAAAGTCCTATTCAGACAAACTGATCGTTTTGACCTTTATTATGTGCACTTGTATTATTGGCCATGGCGGTACTACTTGCACTTGATCATTAGTGGTTAGAGCTGCAGTCAAAACAAGTCCAAGACCAGAACTAGCCAAGATCGGAGTCCTAAGTGAGTCGAGGCCAAGTCAAGATCGAGTCCAAATGAAAGCGAGGCAAAGTCAAGACCGAGACCGAAAACCATCAAATCCTTCTCAAGGCCAAGTTTTTACTTCAACCCGCTGGTTTAATTCGTGCATTGTTCCAATGATTAAGCTGTTTTCTTGAAGAAGGGACTACTTTTTGTCAAACTTTGTGTATGCGAAAAAGCGCAAACTCCTTCCCTAGATGATATAATGCAACCTTTACCAACATATCAATTCAGACGGGATATATATTACCTGGGGTTATTTCTACCGCTCATTTAAATAGAACCAAAATCATGTTGGACGTTTGGGGGACAAAGTTAGGGAGGCCAGATTAAGATGGTTTGGACATGTTCAGAGGAGGGAGAG
>JAKKZN010000008.1:2744940-2767012 GCA_033441825.1 Pangasius elongatus
TAATAAATGAGGAGATGAAGCTAGTGGGTGCGAGTGTTGAGGATGCAGAAGATAGGGATAGGTGGAGAGTGATGATTAGCTGTGGAGACCCCTGAAGGGAAAAGCCCAAAGAAGAAGAAGAGGAAGAAGATATACTGATTAATATACTGCTCAATCCTATTGTTTTTGCAAATATCAAAAACAGAAATGGCATTGAGTTGAGATAAAACTGTGCTTCAGGTATAAATGATATCTTGTGAAAACTCCGAAGGACCAAAAGCCATCTGGAGCGCACCTTAATTTTATTTCCCTCAAGAACTAAACATTATTAGATAAATAGCACTTTATAAAGCTACAGCATTTACTGTTCACAGTAATCTACATTAAAATACAGCTGAAAGCAATCCCATTATTCTGCGTATAATTACTAAAAATGGTATAATTCTATAATTTGCACTTTAACCTGACCTTATAGGTCAACTCCAATTTGCCATTTGTCGCTGCTATTTTATATTCCATAGCATAACATACTACCTGAAAGCGTCCCACGGCTTTCAGTCCATCACTCCAACACTGAGCGCTCAGAAAGGACCGATAAATAAATAGTTTGTTAGCAGCCTTCTCCTTTACATGTCCCCTGTGCTGGTCTCGATTATTTCATTAGGGCCTCACTGGGAGAGTCACATATTACACAAACAAACTCGTTATGCAGATTAAATCCTCCCGAGAGAGCATAATGAGAATCAGTAGTCTGGATAATTACAGATGGTTCTGAGAGTCAGCACAAATGTCAGATTCACTCCAGCTACAATAAAATGCCGAGTATGAGTTACGCACGCTTGGCCTTGATTTCAGTCTGACTCCTGTATGGCTTCCTAACCACGCCACAACTTCACTGATAGACCATGTGGTGTGTGTGTGTGTGTGTGTGTGTGTGTGTGTGTGAAAATTGATGTTTCATGCACAGACAGCTCTAAATCTCAGGTCTAGCCGATTTTTAATATATGAAGAGGACTGATTTTTTTTTCAGAAACACATTCCATCTTTTCTGAAACAGAGAGACATGATGTCCAGGAGACTGGAGCAGATACACGACTATCAGATCAGGAGGCATTATTTACTGAGCTGGACAGCAGTTTAATGAGTGTTTTACTGTCTCATTTAATCCTCCAGCCACAAGCATTCATACAACAAAACAACACAACCATCACACTGCAGGTCAGAGGCAATACAGATTCCAAACCAAATTACTCACTGACTTATTCTCCATCAGCTCATCCACTCACTCTCTCACACTCACTCTCTCACAGATACTCACTCACTCTCTCTCACTCTGTCACAGATACTCTCTCACTCTCTCACAGACTCACTGACTCACTCTCTCACAGACTCACTCTCTCTCACTCAGTGATGTGATACTCTCTCACAGATACTCACTGACAGACTCACTGACTCACTCTCTCTCACTCATTCACTCTCACTCACTCACTCAGTGATACTCACTCTCTCACAGACTCACTCAGTGATACTCTCTCTCTCACAGATACTCACTCACTCTCTCACAGACTCACTGACTCACTCATTCACTCTCACTCACTCACTCAGTGATACTCACTCTCTCACAGACTCACTCAGTGATACTCACTCTCTCACAGACTCACTCAGTGATACTCTCTCTCTCACAGATACTCACTCACTCTCTCACAGACTCACTGACTCACTCATTCACTCTCACTCACTCACTCAGTGATACTCACTCTCTCACAGATACTCTCACTCATTCACTCTCACTCACTCACTCAGTGATACTCACTCTCTCACAGACTCACTCAGTGATACTCACTCTCTCNATACTCTCTCACAAATACTTTCTCTCACTCTCTCACAGACTCACACTCTCATTCATTTACTCTCACTCACTCACTCAGTGATACTCACTCTCTCACAGATACTCACTCTCTCTCTCTCTCTCACAGACTCACTCACTCACTCTCATAGATACTCTCTCACAGATACTCACTCACTCAGTGATACTCACTCTCTCACAGACTCACTCTCTCACAGATACTCACGCAGTGATACTCTCTCACAAATACTTTCTCTCACTCTCTCACAGACTCACACTCTCATTCATTTACTCTCACTCACTCACTCACTCACTCACTCACTCACTCACTCACTCACTTATACTTACTCTCTCACAGACTACACATTCTCTGTCCCTTTACTCTTTCACTCACACACTCATTCATTCATTGACTCATTCACAAATTCAAACTTACTCTCTTGCTCACTTGTTCTCTGCTCCCTCACATATTCACTCACTCACTCACTCACTCGCCTACTCAATCATTTTTTCCGGCTCACCCACTCCTTTTCTCACATCACACATATTCATTCTCTCACATACTCACTCACTAACTCACTCACCATTCCCTCGCTTACTTACTCACTCGTTTTCTACAAACTCACTACAGGTTTTGGCCACTAACTTAATATTATTAACTATTCAGAGATTAAAAAATGTGATAATAATTTCACATAATTTAGATGAATACCGTTTGACAGACAGACATGGCTCCGCCTCTTCTGCAGAGAGGAGCGTCAGTTTTGATTATGTAGATCTCCTGGGTACTGCAGGTGATTGTGTTTGGTTGTGTTCATGTGTACGTGTGAGAGCGGCAGTGTGGAGAGAGGAGTGTCTCTGGAATGAGATGAGGATGGCTCACGTTGAAGTGACTGAGGCCATTCCAGCACTGTAGCTGAGAGCAGCACTGCAGTAATGTGAGCTACATCACAGTCCACTGGCTACACACACACACACACACACACACACACACACACACACACACACACACACACACACACACACGTCCCAGCTGTGCAGAGACTCAGTGGATAAACAGGGCCGTCCCAGCTGGGAGGCCCATCGACTCCAATCTGAGTCGAGTGACGTGGCTCTCAGAAATGTTACAGCGCTTTGGGAATAAAGTCTCTGTGCTGGAATTCACACGACTTCTCACACACACACACACACACACACACACGTACCAATATCCAGCAAGATGTTTATTACACACTCAAACGCATGTCATTAGCTGTGCATAGAAATGAAGTACTATGTTTTATTCTTTCTTTGCTCCAGTATACATTTTTCTGTCAATTTTAATTTTCCTCACTGATGGCTATTTTACACTCCAATAAGTTTCGACACACACACACACACACACACACACACATACAACTGCTATACTACAACATTAACCCTTTCCTATCAGCCAAATCCAAATTTAATGACTTTCAACTGCTAATTCCTTCAAATCTCTGGGGCTTCGTAGGCACACCTAGCTCGTATATTTAAAACAGACTTAAATATAGTGTGGAAACAAAACTAGAACACCTTGGTCATTTCCAGTGTGTGTGTGTGTGTGTGTGTGTGTGTGTGTGTGTGTGTGTGTGTGTGTTCTGTGGTCTCTGTTTATCTTGTTGAGGCTAGGAGGAGTCGAAACACTTACTCCATGAGTCCTGAAACACTTTTCCTCTTACTGTGTAATATGAATATTGGTCACACACTCACACACTCTCACACGTTTGCTTCATTGAGACTCTCACGCTCTCACTCTGTCTTTAGTGATTGGCTGTGGCTCCTGCCAATCAACAGGGAGTCAGACTGCTTTCGTGCCTAAACTTGGGGCTTGATGACGTGTGACGCACCTGAGCAGGAGTCTTATTCAGCAGCTCAGAACATCAATATTTCCCCCTGACTCTATAATCATGTTTTTTTCATTTTAACAACAAAAAAAAACATTTTCTTACACTTTTTTTTTCACTTACTGGGATAGTATCAGTCAAGTGTTTGTGTTGTTATGTCGCTCTGTTTAGAGATTAAGACAGAATAGCGTTTAAGCTCCTTACTTCTGGACACTTGTACCAGTTCGGTCACGTTGAACACTCCCGATGTGACGAAGCTCTCCTGAAACTCGGGCCCATCTACGAAAAATGGAAACAAAGAACAATGTGATAGTGTCTCTTAAAACCCGAGAGTGATTATATGATCATCATCACACACAGAGGTACAATAGGACGATTGTTATACTTTTTTTTCCTCCCAGTTAAAGAACCAGCTGCCCTGAAACCATTTAAAAACAAACAACTAGTAGGGTCTGAGCCAAAGTGATTGAAGCACTGTAATCTAAATCTCAAAATATACAGTCAACTCCAGAATTATTGGCACCCTTTGAGAAAACGAGCCAAAATACATGACTGATATTCTAATCTTAAACACAGAAAGAGTTTTATTTAAACACTGCATTCAAAAGTATTGGTACCCCAGCAATAATAACCTGAATTTGCTGACATTTTGGAGTAAAACACAAAACTGAGCCTCTGTAAAGTTTAACAAGGTTCAAGACACACATAATTCTGGACCCTCTTCGGTCCCTCTATCCTCCTTTATATGCTTCACTTTCTCTATATTCTCTCTTTATCACAAAAAACATTTTTGTAATGTCCATGCCCATAGAGGACCCTCTGCCCTGAGCACTAACCACTTCTACACACAACACAGCCTCCTGTCTACAGACTATGTAAAGCACCGTGAGTATTCATTAATGCGAAGTCTTGCCAAATACGATTTTTCTGTAATAAAAAAAAAAATACTCCACGCTCACTGTTTCTTTGGTTGGCCTTTCTGTGGCCACAACTGCTCTTTTGTCTGGTTTCATTGTGGGTCTGTGAGTTTTTCGATTTCCTGCACTTTGATCTTTATCTCGGATCATGTTTCGGATTTTGATATAAATCTCCCGCATATAGATTCTCCTGAGTCCTGTTCATTACAGTTGTGCTTTTGGGAAGATCTGAAAGACACATAATGCCAACAGTACCGTATAGTAAATGATAAGATCGGATATAATGAATTCAAATATAGTAAAAAGTCATTCACAGGGACTTGCACGGCGGACGCTCCACAATACTGCCAGTAATTCCAAGACTAATAAAAAACATAAAAAAAAACAAAAACGTGTTGTTATTTAACAAAGAAAAGCTTTTGGTGAAGCTTTTTGCTAGGAGAGGTTTAGATAACATTTATGGAAGGAGTCTCCAGTGTCAGCGCTTTCGTAGCAGTCAGCACGCTTTCCAAGACAGGAAACTCTTCATGAGAGAAAAGCTCGTGCTTTCCGGTTTCGCTGTGACATGACGAGCTGTGTTTTCTTCCCTTAACGTCGAGACAGATAAAAAAAACAAAAAAAAACAAAGAGAGGCTGTTGAGGGAACGATTGTGTATAGGTACTATAACGGAAGTGAGAACAGGAAATAGCTTGTTTTAGATGTTCCACAACGTAAATGTAACTATAAATGGTTAAAAAAAGCACGAAGTTGTGCATTAATAAATGAAAAATTGTAATCACTGGTAAAGTGTGGAGGAATAGCACACGTCGGGCGGTGCTGTTACAGAAGGCAACACATCACACTGCCCCAGTGGGGATTATCTTTCTATAACAGCATGCGCTGCTCCTTACGTATCTAATTTACGTCATATTTTCTGTTTTTAAGACTTTTTCGATTTTCCTCATGATCACGGATGGCAAAGACATTTCACGTTAATTCATCACGTCTGCTTTTGACTTCATATTTACTCAAAATCAGCTTTGGAACAGAGAGATGATTTGAGATTATTTACACCTTTGGAGAGAAAATTAAAAGTATACATTCAAAAAAGATGTGTGTTTTTTTTCATTAGTGTTTGAGAGCAAAATGCAGATCTTTGTGTGTGATGTTTATTGTATACTTTTTTTCCTCAGTCTCCTTTCTTAAAGCGTGCCAGTAATTGTAGAGTTAACCATATCCGAGTTGACTGGGGTTTGAAGGGGGATATTTTGACCCCCAGATGGCGCAGTTTGTCTGAGCGGGGATTATAATTGCTGAAGGAAGCCACACACTCTTGTTGGCGATCACATGAGAGGAGAAAACGCAGAAACCAGAGAATCCAGAATTCGGATTAAATTACACGAAGAGTAAACAAATTAAGAAAAGTCAGCGGTTCATCTTATGATCAGGTTGTATCTAGCCTCGGGCTGTATTCGTGCGGCCTGATCTGTGTGTGATGTGAGCTTCGGGATCTTCTTTCCCTCACCCCACCCTTACCCGTAAATAAATACATCTTTCAATCAGACTATTCTGATGAACGCTTTTGAAATGTTCTTTCTGGTTGAACTGAGTATGAGCAAGCATGTTTCGTGCGGTTTGGGAGCATGTGTGCTTGTGTGTGTGTGTAGTGAGGTCTGTGCTGGAGGTGTAGAAGGGTGTGGGTTTGCTAGGTTAAGCTGAGCTCTATGTAGGTTGCACTGTGTAAACAGGATGTTTGTACAGTGTGGGAACGTGCTCAGAGAAGTGCGCTGCACTGTACGCCTTCTGCTTCACACCTCCATACACTCTCACCTGACCACATACACATGAACGCATTGCACACACACACACACACAGAGAGAGAGAGAGAGAGAGAGAGAGAGAGAGAGAGAGAGAGAGAGAGAGAGAGGAAAACATGCATGAACAAGCAAAGACTGCACAGATTTTGCAGCTGTCACACATCCACACACCCATGCAGGGGTCAGGACACGGCTAGAGAGAATAACGTAGGCAACATGCACATTCTCACAACTAACAACAACATGTCAAAACACCACGGAAGGAGCAGCGAACCAGGAAAAGAACCGTAGAACCGTTCTACAACTGGATAAAAGTGGACAAATGGATGAGATTTAAACACACAACAGATGAACACATTCAGATAACAAACGAATGACAGGACAAGACAGGACTAGTACAGAACCAAAACAAACACAAGCACTTGTGGTGTTCGTCGCTATTGGAACTGTGACAAGAAGGTGGAAACCGTAACAAAAAGGAATTAATTATACCAAAGATCTCATTTGGGATTTAGCCTGGGTGACGTTTAGGACTTGTTTCAGCATGAGGACAAGTTAAAGATGCCATAAGTGGTTAATAAGTATTTAAAAAAAGCTAGAGAGTAGACACAAAAATGCTAATGATGCATAGATATAATCTGATTTACTCAAAGTGACACTTTTAATGTTCGCTTATTTATGATTGCAGCATTATAAATGATTCGAATGCTATATTTGAGTACTAAATTCAAATTCATATGCAAGTCTTAAAAGAGATCTGTAACATACACACACTTGTGTATGTGTATGGAGTGTTATGATTGCCATCACAGACAATTGGACGTTGCACAAGAACATGGTGTTGAATCAATCATGGGCTTATCATTAGACAGTATCTTAAGCTCCAGTCTATTTTGATCTCAAATCAAATATAGACACGAGCCCTGAAATGGCAAAAAAAAAAAAAAAACTCTGAGTGAGCGCATGATAGTGTGTGTGTGTGTGTGTGTGTGTGTGTGTGTAGTCTTACCCATTGTGGCAGCTCGACTGTCTTCTTGGTCTGAGCCGATACCTGTGCGAGGACTACTGCCCTGCTCCGCCGCCTCTGAGAGTGAGACAGAGAGAGAGAGAGAGAGAGAGAGAGAGAGACAGAGAGAGAGAGAGAGAGAGAGAGAGAGACAGAGAGAGAGAGAGAGAGACAGAGAGAGAGAGAGAGAGAGAGCGAAAAACAACGAGGGAGATTTTTTTAAACTGAAACATAGACAGAGGTTATACAGTGTTTGCCGTAACCGAATACGAATACATTATTCTGATTGAACAGATAAACGAATACAGACCCAAACAGAAAGATGGTTGCTTTTAAATATAGTTAGCGTGCGTTCTCAGTCACATGTTCTGCAAACTGCTATTTGCTATTAAGATTTGTGAATGAAAAATGGCTTATTTTTCAGGGATTGCTGATAGGGTTCACAGACAAACACAAACAAACAAATTTCCAGTACAGACCACGCCCACTTTCGACTTATATCCGAATACAGAAACCACATATGAATATTTTAAGACGAAATAGATACAGATACAGATATTAGCACTGCATTACAGTTTAGATTGCTGCAGTGTACTGTGCTTAGTAGATCTACGTAACACAGGCTAGCTTTAGTTAAGACTGCTTTGCTCGGTGCGATAAGAGAAGTCGTATAAGTTTATTCCAAGACTCACTCGTTCACTCAGACCATTGAGATTGCGATTGAGATCCTCTTACGATAGTCCCACGAAGAAATATGATTCCTATCATTGACTTTTTAGACATGTGTCGTAGCGGTGTTTACATTCCGAAATTTTGGTCCGACTTGTTTGTCGGCCATATCTGGTTGCGGTGAACGTGTCGGATTTGTACAGAGGAATAAAATAAAACCTTACCACAAAGGTTTTCACTTGAAATGACTTGCAACAGACAACCATTTAGTCTATAGACAACCATTAACTGTGTGGCGTGGAGAGGGACGACCAGCATGGAGGCCCTCTCTTAGCTCTAACGAGATATTTTAATGCAAAAACTATATTTAACTGTAAAAATAATAAACCCGTGCTTTCTGTTAATCGCTACACCAAGCCAAAAAAATGAAAAACAGAAGCCCAGCTGTGATGTCACATTCAAGCCCCGCCCCCAGGATGTGTTGATTGGCTCGCCAGTCAGCACAAAGAAATTTTGAACAATGAAAAAGATGTCTTTGTTGAGAATGTTATTGGAATGTCCAAATTTGAGCTAGTTTATAATCTTAATTTTCAAAGATGTAGACAATTACGGAAATATTAAAACACACACACAACAGGGCCAAATCGAGGTGGACCAGGCTGACCAGGGTAAGACCTGGTCTTCTGACGAGCCCTGTTTTACATCAGGACACTCAGACTGTCCCAATGATGGATGTCCATGGATGTCTTGGATCAGACGGTGGACACACTGGGTAGTGTCTATACGATTGGCAGCTGAGGGAAATATGATCGTTTGCCAGGATTTGAACTCACAGTCTCTTGATGATAGGCCAAAGCCTTAGTCACCACTCAGGAGCACTGCGTTATCATTTCTGACGTGAAAGTAAATGGGAATGCAGATGTTGGATATGTTCTCGATAAATCAACGCGTGATACTGAGATATAACTGTACACTCCAACTCCTCAGAGCATGGCTTACTCATATGGTTCATAAACCCAAGAAATGAGAAACATGCCAGCAAACCACATACCAAAACCCAATTTTTTCTCTCTGATTCGTTTGGCAAACCTTGACCACAAGCCAGTTGCTTCTCTCTCTCTCTCTCTCTCTCTCTCTCTCTCTCTCTCTCTCTCTCTAATGGCAAAGCGACTGGATTGCGTTGCCAGCATCAACGCAGCATGAAAAGGACAAAGTCAGCCTAATCCGACCATAAAACCCTTTTTTATTTGCATGAACTCAGGTTTTTGCGGCACACGGAGATAAAAAATCGTAGATAAACACGCCGAGCGCCTCCAGAGCCGAGAGGAGTTTACTGAATGCAGAAGTGGGGGATGGAAAGTTTACCACAAGGTCTCTGGCAAAGGTTCAGAGAGAAGGCAGTAAAAAAAAAAAAAAAGCCCTGAAGTCAGATAAATAAATATAAGTGCAGCATATCTGATAGGCCAGTCTCCACTGGCAGATCAAAGCCGAGACGAGTCTGGCCTGCTGCACATGTTTGAGTTTAGCGCCCAGAGAACGCAACGCATCATTACCGCTCACACGCTCTCGCTGACCTGCAGGTCTGAGACTGACCGCGACGTGACACTCACACACTTAACATAACTGATAGAATCTATGGCTTTAGCTGAACTACAGTGAACTGGAATTATTGCCCTAATTGTATTCCACTGTATAATGGCTTGTAAGCGTTTCCATTATGCCTACTGTCCACATGATCAGAACGTAGCCAAAAACGTCCAAAAATGTCTAGTTTGACCATGCTGAAAGAAGAAGACCAGGTCAATTCTGGCTGGGTTGGTACAGCGGGTCACATGGCCAGCTTAGAGCTTCAGAGTCCCTGCTTGGGTTAATCTCTATGTGGAGTTGCTGAGTCCATGTTGGTTTCCTCCAGTTTTCCAAAAACAAGCCAGTAGGTGAACTGCTTACACAAAAGTGCCCCCCTAGGAACGTGTGAGTGGTCCCATCCACAACCAGAGTGTATTCCCACCTCGCCCTCATTATCCTCACTTCTAAGGTAGTACGTGCCATTGGAGTGGCTTTATTAGCCCTACCTAGGACACTAAAATGCATATTAATGGTGGTCACCCCAATGGTTCTTTAATTCCATGGTACCAAAAGGGTTGACTCTGGATTTCTGCATACGGAGTGTGCTGCTGTTGTGTCTCAACATGAAGGTTAAAGGAGGGTTCAGTGCCTGGAAAGCAGACCATCATGAGGATGGAAAATCAGAATCCATCTCAGACACTGGCAAAATCTTCAGGGGTGTCAAAATCAAGTGCTACAGTAAAAAAAACAGAAATGCCTTGTTGGGTTTAGTATCGCCTAACCATCTGCTAGACCACACGAGTGGATGACAAAAACGTGCGTATATGTGTCAAACACTGCTCTAGGCGCAAGAAAACACCAGCATGACCTCACAGGCTTTAACCACATGTTACAAACAACTGGTGAGCCTCAAGCACCAAAAAAAAAAAAAAAAGGCCAAGTTGCAATTTGCTAGGCGTGAATAAAAAACGTGCAGGGCTCCAGGACAAAGTCCTTCTGACAGTTGAGAGGAAGATTAACGAAGTGAGGAAAGTGAGGAGGAAATAAAGGAACTGTGCATGGTCCAAAAGCATCCCACCACATCTGGAGACTGACTCGCACTATGGCTGACTCACTTCTCTTTATTGATGATGTGACCGCCAACAACAGGCTCAATCCTGACACGTACAGAAGCATGCACGTGGCCTGGATCCAACCAACTGCTACGAAACACGCAGAACGGTGACTCGTCTTACAGCTGGTCTTCTGAGCTCAAGTCTACTGTACGTGAGGTACTAAACAGGAACCGTGGTGTTCATCAAGGTCCATTGAGGCTTCAATGGTGCTAGAGTAGTCTTTAAGATCCAACGTACTTTACATCCTTCTTCTACAATTCTGTTTCTTTAACTAAAGCGACAAAAACATTCCCAAAACTCACGAAAACTCTGGCAACTGGATAGTATCTTTTTTTCCTGACAAAACAAAAACAAAGTACAACAGGAACTAATCCCGTTTTCCTGCAAGCACTTTCCAAAGGAAGATTCCCAGGATCGTTTGTTAATGATTATTCCACTGATGCATTCTCAAATCTGATTGGTCAGAGCGTGTTGATTAATTTTTTATAACTGCAGCTCTGACAACAGTTCCAGCTGCAAAGTTTATATTCATGTGCTTGTTCTAATACGTTATCGTTTCTATAACGACTAATAGACAGGGACTTCGGGACAGAGTTGACGCTTCTGCGGTTTCTCGGTAGCATAACAAGCTGCGGTTTTTCATCTTATTAACCTCGAGAGAGAGAAAAAGGACAGGCTGCTTATTGAATGACTGTTTACAGCTGCTATAACGTAAGTGAGACAAGGACTAACTTGTTTTTTTTTGGACATTCCACAACATTAAATGTAAGAATAAACAGGAAAAATGTCATTCTTTCGTAATATATTCGAATAATCGACGTCAGATTGCTGAGGAAGAAAACACTCTGGGATATATTATAAAAATAATCAATTTCGTCACACCCAGTCATTGATTATTTTCCTATAAAACCACTCAAAATATTTTCTTTAAATTTTCTGAGAATTAAATATTGAAATATATTCTCTCATAATTTCAGTGTGAAATTAAGCTGATGAAGATTCAACTTTATTTACCAAGGGTGCCAATAATTTTGCAGCTGACTGCATACGTACGTAACGAAGAACGCTGGCTATGGATGGTTTGATTTTGTGTACTGCTGGTCATTTTAAATGACGAAACACACACACACACACACACACACACACACACACACACACACAGATGCCCCAACACCAAAACTGTGTCCGTCATCGCTGGGTTTGTGGCCGAGATGTGCAGCACTGCCAACGCCAAGGGACTCACTCCAACTGTGTGTGTGTGTGTGTGTGTGTGTGTGTGTGTGTGTATGTGTGCGTGTGTGTGTGTGTGTGTGTGTTTCTCTCTCAGCTATCTTCAAAATCCAAAAGCACTTCTGCCAAGAGCTGCAGCAGTTTGTAGGCAAGCCGCCCTCACGCTAAACCCCTGGCATGGCTCATTGAAAGAGAGAAATAATAATAAAATGAGGGCGCATGAAGGGCACACACTCATTCCCGCTCCTAACAGTCAGAGGGCCGAAAAAAATATACTCTAAAAACTCCACCAAAAAAACATGAAATGCGTGAGGAAGTTTCTCGGAACTGAAAACCTTGTGGCTTTTTTTTTTTTTTTTTTTTTTTTTTTTATTCAGTTTTTGGCGCCATGACACTCGAGCAGAAAAATAGAAAAGCCAGAATGGAAAGTATGATGTAATGAAATATGCTCGAGCAACTCGCCGGCGTCCATTTTCTCTCGGCAGCACACGGCCGCCATTTCATAAAACGATTCCTACATCACTACTGTTTCTTCCACAGGGAGGAAAAGTTTTACTGCGATTCCTTAGTAACGTTCTTGCAAAACAAACTTCCAAACCAGCGCAATGGCGTGATAAATGAACCTTGGTGCATGTCTGCCTGTGCATTTCTACAGGAACGCTTCTGCAGATCATTCCTCATCACTGGTGCTTTAGATTTCTTTCAGGATTCAGAAAGAATATGAAACCGCTTTGGACAAGGCTCTGAGAGATTTCGGCTCTCGGAGTTTCCTGTGAGTCTTTAGCAAAGTCTTCTGAGGATAACGTCCACGTTGTTGATGCTTCTTTTCAAGTTTTTTTTTTTTTTTTTTCCAAGTCAGGAATCGTTCATCGACTCAGCCCTTTACTTGTTGTTTTTTTTTTTTTTTTTTTTGGCAGACATTTCATGTGCAGAGGAGTTTGCTTGCTTTTGGCAGCCATTTTAGGTCCTTCTCGCCGTGCCATCTAAGCAAGAACACACAAAGTACGACGAACCCGACTGCGCAGTGCCAGCATGTGGATAGAGAGAGACAGAAAGAGAGAGAAAACTGGCAACGGCTATCTGGATTCAAAAAGTGTGTGTGTGTGTGTGTACATATGAGGGAGCTATAAACAGTATAACTGTGTGTGTGTGTGTGTGTGTGTGTGTGTGTGTGCGAGAGAGAGAGAGAGAAAGTTTTAGCTGTGGAAATGACCTAATGAGAAAGACATTCCTTGAGCTTAGCTCAGCTTCAGAAATGAGTAACAGCTAAACAACAACTCGAGGAGATATTACATAAACAGGGAAGGCTGAGAGACATAGAAAAAGAGTTCTCTCTCTCTCTNTCTCTCTCTCTTGCTCTGGAGGAACTAAAAAGCAGTAAATCATTACAATGCCACTCACACACAACTACACCAATGCATAAAGAACATAATAAGAACCATGAGTTAAACTGGCGCCAGTACAACATGTGTCACTTGTGTTTATTTCTGCGGCGAGCCTGACATGAAACACGCCTCGACTCCAAGACAGCGAGTCAGCTACAATTCCGCCGTATGGATATGACGACTGGCATCGCATGTCTTCGAGCGAGACGTCATTCGGGTTCGCGTCCAACGCTGGACGGGTCACTACGCTCCCGAATCTCAGAGCTACCGCCGGATCCGGCCAGCAGGGGGCGCCGAGGCCTCCGAGCCCGGCGCCCCACCGCAACGCTGAACCAATTACTATCTCCGTTTACGCTACGCAAATGGAATTTCATACAGACCTCTTTTAAAGCAGCGCAATGTGATCGTTAAAACACAAGCCCAACCGCAGCCCGGTTTCTCACTGCTCCATGGCTACTTCATGCCCTTAATCTGTTTCTGTATCTGTAAAATGTCATGGTAGGCTACGCTAGAGCTTAAAGTTGGCAGGATAGTCACAATATGATGCCTGTTACTATACAGATCTCGCAATCTGATACAAATAGAAATCAGATCCTTACATAAGAGCAAGGTTAGGAGAAAAAAAAAAAGAAAAGTGGAATGGGATCATGTCAAGCAAAGACAGTTAAAAAAAAAAAAAAAGAAAGTGGGATCGGGTTTGCTCAGAAAAATAACTGAGTTTGAGTCAGATGTATTAAAGCTTAAAAATAATATTGACGCCATTTATCCCCACGCCATCAAATGTAACTTCTGTACCTGTGCACTCCAGCTACAAGGCTAAAGCTGCTAACAAGCGACGTAGGATAATAGCTAGCGGTTTAGCACACGTGCCTCAAACCATGTCAGACTCGTTTATGTGGCATCTGGCACTCTGTGACACACTGCTATGTACAAAAACGAACAAAAGCTCCATCTTGAATCAAATCCTTTCTTTCATGTCAGCGTCAGATTCAGACAGGAGGCGTGGCTTGAAGTTGAAAGGTCGAACTGGACATTAGAAGCGATTCAGATGAATAAAGTTGCAGTGTTTTAAAGTTCTTACAATGCAATGTCCCCATGAGATCAGAGCGGTCAGATATTGCTGTCCTTGTGAGGACATATGGTCCCAACCAAGACATGAAAACATGCCCACACACACACACACACACGTCTGACTAGCCAACCCTCCTCGATGCTAGCGCAGCTCGTGATTGGTTTCACTGCACAGCTCTAACTCCACAACTGCAGACCCGAATGTGAAATCGAGCGTTCGATCCAAACGTGATTTAGAGCTGACAGCATCAGAGGCAGCATTGCGCTTCTCAGCGCTATGAATTATGAGATGTCTGTCGCTCCTCACTGACGGTGTTACCCGGAGCCTGGCTCTACAGCAGTCCTGCAGGAGCACGGTGCGCTTCTCCTCTGATTCAGCTCCTTATGAATTCCTGCTGCACACCCAGTGTTCCCGGGAGAGACTCCGGATCTAGCGCTCAGGATGAGGATAAAGCGTTTACTGAACAAGATTACAGTCATTCTTATAAATTATTTTTTTTTAATTTTTTTTTATTCTGTAGTCTTAGAGGTGGAGATTGTGTCAGTCGGACGCCTCTCCAATCCTCCAAAAACTCAACTTCCCTCCTCACCCCAAATGTTGATGAGCTAATATGTGTCGCTAATTTGCTCAAATAAGGGAAGATTATAGCTGCCTGTGCAAAGTGCACACAAAAATCGTCACATTTCAGTAATATCACTTCGACATCACGCTGCACTCGTGCTAACATTTTAGCCTTTATAATCATTCTCATATGTCTTTACCACTTTCATCAGAGATTTTTCTTCACGAGTCCTGCAGTCACGCCCCTGTAGAATCTTCCAGATCTCACCTCAGGTTAGAGGACGCATTGCCAATCGATAGTGTATGAGCAAACATTAAATAAGCATTGTGCTAAACAGGAACATGTGAAGGCACTAAACAGTGCCTCAAACGCCTCCTCGACCAGGAAAATGTGGTCCATGAGACAGAAGGATGAATAATGGACATGTCCCAAACCACATGCTCTTTTAAGTTGTCTTAATGAAGGATGTTCTAGCAAGAACATTTTGGCAGCGAGGACACACGCCGAGACAACAAGGACGACTATTACTGCCATGTGAGCCGATTAAAACCATGAACCCATGCTTTTAGGAAACCGAAAATATTTTACAGTGTCCTCGGTTGATGTATGAAGTAAAAACTGAAACGCGTCCGTAGGAAAAAACGGAGCGGATGAAACGATAAATTGTTTTTGTTGTTAAATAGGACGTTTTATTTATTTATTATTAGTCTTAGAGCATTAGTCCACTGTACGAGTCCCTGTCGACGAGTTGTTACTATGGAAACGATAACATATCAGAGCGAGCGCATTCATCCAAACCTGTGATTTGCGGCTGCACTACTGTCAGAGCTGCTGCTATAGAAAATGAATCAACACCTTCTGACCAATCAGATTAGAGAATTCAGAAGCACTGTGGTATAATTTGTCTTAATGCAGCTTTATCTTTTTTTGCTGACTGACTCGGGTTTAATATGACTGTAGATTCAGCACAATCGCCTTTTTTCTTGTGCTCCGCTTAGGACTCCTAATCAATCTCTCATCTATAATTACATTTTTTTTCCAAAACTAAGTAAACTCAGAGACCAACACTTTCTCGCTCTGTTTCTACTTCTGTTAGTCTTGGAGCTGTGCTGAATCTCTTACTCTCTCTTTCTCTCTCTCTCTCTCTCTCTCTCTCCTCCGTTTTGGTTTCTGCTTCCCTGAGGGGAAAACCGTCTGCACTGGAGTTATCGATCCTCCCCTGAACGAGGAGAAAGAGATGATGAGAGGGAGAAAGCCAGAGAGAGTGAAAGACTGAAGGAAAAACAGAGAGAGAGAGAGAGAGAGAGAGAGAGAGAGAGAGAGGCGTCTCGGTGCATTAGGCTGGGTGAAGGAGCGCTCGAGCCTGCAGGCCGTCACTGATCTCAAAGCAGCGGGAACGCTTTAATGGCCAATCGTCGTATCTAATGACCATCAGCGCGCTGTTAAATTTAGTGCAAACACTATCAGTCACGGGGAACGAGGTTAAAAGTGAGCTCAGAGCACTTTCTCTTTCAGAGCAGACGAGTGTGTAAACAACTGCCACTGCACGGCACGGCTGCGGGCCTTCTGCCTCCTCTAAAGAGAAAAACCAAGACATCATCGAGCTCAGGAGAGAGAACAGAGAGGAACAGAGAAACAACAGTAGGGCTGTGGCCCAAAGGAGTCCTGTGTTTGCACAAAGAGAGAGAGAGAGAGAGAGAGAGAGAGAGAGAGAGAGAGAGAGAGAGAGAGAGCTTTCTGCTTTTAAAAGTTGCTGAGCTTAGGAGAAAGAGAGGGGAAGATGCCGCAGAGCTCCACAATGCAGTCTTCGCTTTTATCTGCCCCGCCAAACCGGTGTCCTATATGAAGACAGGAAAAGAAAAGAAAAGAAAAAAAACACAAAAGAGACAGAAACAGAAAGAAAACCCCAGAATATGGAGTGTAAAAGGAATTAGACAAAACTACCAGAACAACTACTTCTCTGATCTAATATAATATATATATATATATATATAAAAAATAGATGCTTTGAAATGTAGTAAGAATTAAACCAAACTTAAAAAATGGACTTCATAAAAAAAAAAAAAAAAACTGCTGACATTTTTTCCTTGTTGCTGATTTTCAGCCAGTTTTCGCTGGTGGACGTTCACAGCGTTTCTTTTTACGTCTGTTTTACTGCAAATCTTCCTTAATCTTTACCCAAGTTAAATACAGAAAAGAAGGCAGGTGTGTTTTTTTTTTTTTATGAAGTGGGTTTAGGCTACTAGCCTGCATGGTGTAATGCTTCTGCCATAAAATGACCTCCATGCTGGATTTGAAACGATATAGAAACAGGAACCAGGAACAGAAAAACAAAACAGAAAAAAAAATTGGCGAGGGAAGAAAAATTGCCATCGTATTGCTACAGAAGAAATGGCCTTTTTGCACTTCCTGATATTTTCTCTAGCGCAGGGAAGGAAGCAGAGGGTCGGAGGGTGTGGTCGAGCACTTGGGTGCTGAACTCGGATCAGATTTTGGATAAGAATTAGACCGGTACGTTCGCATGCACTTGTGATAAGTGGAAAACTCAGGCGCTACGTCCGAGTTTAACTCCTTTCTAAAACACACGGCACATGGACCTCCACTAATCCCACCAGCGACCGAATATTTATTTCTAAATTGCTTTGGATAAAAAACAGCTGCTCTGTCACTCTTTCGCAGGAATTAAAAGTGTGTAGTGTTTACCGTTCACGGCTAACGCTCACACACTCGTGTAGATGTAGGAGAATGAATAATAGGGGAGAGTGGGTTCAGCTGTAACACTACCACCTGTTCCAATCAGCAACAAGCTACAGGAGTGACACTCGCGAAGAATTTAGCTCTGAAGAAGCGTTTTTGAGTTACGTGTTCACTGTTTTTAAAGCAAAATCAAAACGTTTTTTGTTCACTGCCCATGCGAACAAACAGCGTGACTGATCGTTGACGATGCTAAGCTTGTTAGCTTTGAAGACGGTTGACAGCGCGAGGTTGTAGCAACGTTACAATACAACAATACACGTATTTCATCCATGTTCCAGTTGCTTCATGGGAAACTTCACGGCGCAAAGACCCGAACGTATCGGCTGCTAGTCATGTGATCGACGTATTTTGTATCATGCGGTGCTCGACGTTTACGCACCCGCTTAAGAATACATTGTAGATGCTTCATCTGGTGTAAACGTCGCACAGCTTCGTAAGAGTTCTTTACTGCATGAAATAAATCATTTGCAAAATAACAGAATCACATCTCAACTTAACACAAACTTAAACAATAGAGAGGTCATGTTACAATCGACCTCACACCATGTTACAACTACCCATGGGGCCGGTTGTAACATTTCGGTCCTTTGGTTTTATGTTATATATTTGCTGATATTAATGTCATAATGTTATTAGTTTGATATAAATATTTAACAGACAAAGATACCTAGATATCGTGTCAAAGAAACCCTGAAGATTTAGGATCATTTATTTACAAACAAATGGTACAAATGTGACAACTGACCCCAGTCTCCCCAGTATACATGGACAGAATAATGGTTATTGGGTTAAAATGCAGATTTTAAAATACGAGCACAGTTTTGATCTATCAGAGCATGCTGGTCACATGACCACAAGGTGCCCCTGGGACAAATCCAGTCCTGGGTCACGAAAGGATTTAACCAGTGAGCCGCAATGCCTCACTAAATGATGTCATTTGAAGCCCCGCCCATAACAGTAGATATCAGTAACCATATCTGCCTACTGAACGTGACGGCTTAGAGAGTGGAGTCCTGAGTCAACGACAGGAAATGCAGGAAGAGAAGAAGGAAAATGGCGAGCAGACGAGTCCCCCAGTGTTAAGTCGTAGCTGTCAAACAAGCTGCTCTTCGCTGGCCATGACACACAACAGATGTCCTAACGTAAAGGGAACGAAAGCCATATCGCACCCTAAAGACAGAGTGCGCATAAACACTCTGAGGATGCGAAAGAGAGACGGATGATGATAATGACGACTTTGTATACAGATCCCACAGGAAATGGAAGCGCGGCTCTCTTCAGCGAAAGCAGGGCTATGATGATGATGATGATGATGATGATGATGGTGAGTGTGATCGAGTGGGGGAGAGTGGACGGCCACGGGGAAAATAGCAGGCTCGGCTAATTGCCCCAGCTGACCTTTTCTGCTGGAATCCAGCTTCCTCTGGCAGAGCGGCATTGTGGGTCGGCTCGCTCTGACACTAATAACACGGAGAAGCCATTTGCTCAATCACAGGGGAGGGGCTAATCACGAGCAGCTGGGACAGAGACGCAGGTGCAGACACACACACACACACACATAGTATACAGAACACACAAGTACACACTCACACATGTCGACAGTGAGCAAGACTTAAATGCAAACAGACAATTATGAACTAATACACACACACACACAGAGTACACAGGGCAGGTGAGTGTGAGTGCTTAAACAACAATGAGTACACTAACTCTAGCAAACATATAAATCACAAGAGATAATGACATGAATATATATTTACATCAGAACAGAGTATATTTATTTCATTTCGGAACAGCGTGTCACGAAGTGTTTGTCATGTTCCCGAGAAACTCCTCTGTCCTGAAGACTTTCCCATGGTGGAAAACTTACTTGTAAGCACTGACACTGGAGACTCCTTCCAAACATGCTAACATCTCCTCATAGAAAACATCACCATCTTAACAATTACACATTACGAGTGCTGAACACACGAGTCCCTGTGTAATTGACTCTCAGTCTCTCACTGGGTGTCACTTCGTATTATGACTTTTTTCCACAAATTTCTCTCCGTTTACAGATTCCACCACGGGAGGATAAGACACACACACGCTTGCTCTGGGACACTCTTCACTTGCTGCTCACACAAAGTCATAATTTGATCTCGAAGGACAGCACAAATTATTCATTCACCCATCTTTGGTAAGCACTCTATCCCGGTCAGGATCTCGGTGGATCCGGAGTCTATCCCGGGAACACTGGGCATGAGACACCGTGCACACACTCAGTCATTCCCACCGATTTAGCATAGCCAGTCCACCTACTAGAATAAAGAAGAAATAGTAAATAAGCAGAAAGACAACGAAAGACAGGGAAGGACCTAATGAGAAGCAGACGTGGAGAAAGAGAGAATGGGGGTAAGATAGAAAGAAAGATTGAAGGACATAGTAATAGTAAGAGAGCGACACAGAGAGCTCCAGAGAGACTACAGAAAAAAAATCTTCTTTTCTGTATTTGCTCCTTGGACCGTTAACCGTCTCTCGCTCCTATTGCGAGCACTGATCTACAACCAAGACCCCCCACCCCCACCCCCACCCCCACCCCGTTTTTCCTGCTTTTTCCACAAGCCGCAGGATAAAAACCAGATGCGAAACGCCACGCTCGTTTCAAGTTATTTCTGGACGCATTTCATAGGGATATTAAAACATATATTTATATGAAAAGGGGGCCGAGCTACCCGGCGTAGCCTTTGGACACACTATAAAGCTCTTTCCCTGCAATTTGGGCTCAACATGTCATTTGCGTGGACCCGTGCAGTGGAAGACGCGCGCGGCGACTCCCGGCGGGATGAATCACTGCGCTGAACGATTACACACACATAGATCATACACACCGATGCACACGCATCGCCCTGTAAAGACTTACGAGCGGTACACGGTGCACGCTGTGCCGTAGCACCTTCAACGCCCAAGGCAAGCTTCGCCACTTCATCTAACCCAAATACCCCGCCTAGGCCTGCGCCTGCTACACCCATGCTGCCAAATCAGCAGCTTTCCTACATGCTGCCTGCAGGTTTCTCCTGATAAACGTTCAGCCAGTTTCCACAAAATGTGGTTATAATTTCTTCTCGAACTGTCCAAACAGCTTATTACTCAACTACCAGTTTATTTAAATGTGCGATTACAAGACCGGCGTCAGATCTATTTACTATACACTCTTAGACAACTTGGTTCCTCAAGAGTTCTTTGGATGGTTCATGGGTCACACTTTCTAAAAAAAAAAAAAAAAACTCTTTTCCAGTTTGATCCAATTGTAAACCAATATGAGTTTCTTATCTGTGTGAATTAAAATTACCCACCAAACCTACACTATTTTTTAGGCTTTCTTTGCAGTGTTATTGGTTCAAGCTTTGGTCTTCTGGTTTTCTTTTGTGAAAGAAACATCATCAATTGTAGGGTTCTGCGTAGGACCTTCAAAAAGTCCTCCCACATAGGCTCAAACTGGAGAGCCTTTAAGACTTCTTCCTAAGAGTGTATTTATCTTCAGTAAGTCTAATAATAATCTATAGCATAGAACTTAATTTCCTATAGGAACAGGGGTTCTTTAAGGGTTCTTAAGCATTTTTCAGGGGTTTAACCTTCTATTGTAGGGTTCTCCAGAGAACCTTCAAGGGCTTCTTCTAAAAGCACACATCAGAGAGCCTTTTATGGTTCCATATATAATCAATCCCCCTTAATAGGGTAGTTATTAAAACAGGATTAATCGAGTGTTCTTTAGATGGTTCCAGCTTCCAAATGACTTCTACTTGGAACCTTTTATGAAAGCGAAACCAACTGTTATTGGGTTCTGCACAGAACCTTTACGGTTTCCTTCACAGGCACAAACCCGAGAGTACTGTGTGTAAAATCTGTACTCCTGCAAAAACAGGGTTCATCAAGGGTTCTTCGGATGGTTAATGTTTCTAGTGTCCTTTTTATTTTTTCCTTCAGGGGTTCAGTGTTGAACCTTTTCTGAAAGTGAATCTCGGAAATCTGCATAAAACCTGACAGCATTAGAGGCGACTATCGAAATTTATGTTTAGGAAATACAACTATTACTCATGATAATATTCTCCCTGACGTTTAAGTACATTTTTTCGAGTCTGTTATTTTTTTTAAGGACAATTCGGTACCGCGCTTTATCTGAGCCATGTTAATTTCACAAAAAAAATAAATAAATTCCTGGTTTTCCGGGACACATACAATCCCTGGATCATCAGAATCCTTCCAGAAGAAGCCGAGGTTACTGCTGGTCACCAGACAACCATGAGGTGCACGTGACCCCATGAGC
>JAKKZN010000008.1:2793531-2796031 GCA_033441825.1 Pangasius elongatus
AAACGGATACAAAGTGTGACGTGGTACAAGCGGAATAAAACACATTGAGGTGCACGGTTAAAGGAAAATAATCAACTTCAGGGTGTTAGCAGTAACTCCACTCTGAGTTGGATCACATCGCACCGTGCTGTCGCTGATTGTTTTCCTATAACTGCATGCCCCAACGTGTTTTATTCCTTATTTAACAGTTGCTGTGCTGCTTGGTTAGCGGCGGTCGGATTTATGACGCGACGATAACATTATGTTTATTTCTAAAGGCATGCAGACAGACGGGCGTGCTGTAGACGTTTTCAAGCTCCTTCACGTGTTTTTCTTTCCATTCGTGTTATCTGTACGTGTCCAGCTTTGACATTGCTCACTGCGCCGAACCGTAGGGACGGAGAAGCGGGAGGAGGCGCCAGAGCCGGGACGGGAATCCCAGACTCATTAAGTTATTGAACGTGGACAGACACGGCGTGCGCGCAGGAGTGCGGCAGCTCTATAGATCTCTCCTGAGTCAGACAGGCTACAAGACACAAGCTCCATATCAGAGCCGCTCTAATGAGAACCAATTGGGAGAGATGGAAGGAGAGTGGATGGAAAAGAGAGACAGAAAGAAAGAGAGAGCAGGTCAGAGAGAGGTCATCCCATACTATGAAACGTTAGCGCAATATGCTTTGGCAATTTAGTCTCTCGTACATTCATACCAATAAAGCTTTCTCGGCTTGAAATGAATCGAGAGAAGCCAAAAAGTAAGAAAAGGAGCGAGAGAGATGACTGAAAGAGATAAGGAAAGTGTGAAAGAGGGCAAAAGCACAAACGTGCATATTACACAGGCACTCATACACAGGCAACTGTCTACGTGCAAAACTAAGTACCCCCTCCATAGACCTGCACTGATGTTCACTCCTCACTCACGTCACGACAGAATTAAAGGTTCATTTATTCTGCTGAGAATAACTTAACTTAACGTTACTTAACTTCATGTAACCTGTAGCATCTTAGCAAACATTGCTTAACAGAGTGAGCTGATGTAGTTGGCTAAATTTTCAGCGAAAATAAGCTATCTTACTCTAAACATCTGAATATATAATGATTTTTTTTTTATATATGATCAAGCTCATATCAATATTATCTTGTGAGCTGGCATGAATGTGTAATGTTTTGTAAAACAATTGGATAACTAACATATCTAATGCTTTTTTTTTTATATGCACAAGCTAAAGTCAGTATTAATAAAGTCCATAACAATGACATTCTTCGCTATGAATGAGTCAAATAAACATAGCAAGCTAGCATCTTTTTCTATGTGCATTGAATAACTTGCTAACTAACTTATGTAATCATTTTGTTACTAATGCTACACAAGCTATTAATGCTACACAAGCTGCAACTCTCCTAATTCTCACTTTTTAAAAAATTATTATTGTCTTCACCTGCTAAAAAAATTGCTTGTTGTTCAAACGTAATTTTAATTAAAAGTGAGGTTGTATGCTACCTTTGAGCCTGAATGTGCTAGCTAAAAAAGAAAACCTAGCAAGAGAAAGCTAGCATTGCTAACGTAGCTTTATTGTGCTCCTACTATAATTTAGAGCTTTGCTTGACGTTTAATCTTCTTCAGGAACTAACATTTTCTTTCCGTTTGCACTAAATAACTTCCTAGTTAACTTGTCTACCGATAACGCAAGTTAGCATCTGTACCTCTTGAGTTGTGTGGCGTTGCAGGAAAACACAGCACACCTAGTCTCATTTTTGTGGGAATATGTTTACATCTTTTCCATAGAAAAGCATTTTTGAAACAATTTTTGTGTATGTTGGTGTATATGAAAATATATATTTAAAAAGACTAAAATAAGATTTGGTATTTGGGTCAAATTGGGACGCTGTGCCTTTAAGAGAAGAGCCTGTGGAACACCTCCCCCTACTGGAGGCCGGCGAGCCGCTGAACTTGACCTGAGCTGACCCTCATCCTCCCACCCCTCCCAAATTTCCGCTGCCGGAGCGCTGGAGCACATTCCTGCCTCACTGTGTTTACTGTGTGTGTGTGTGTGTGTGTGTGTGTGTGTGTGTGTGTGTGTTCGCGCGTGCGTGCAGGAACGCCCTGCTCTGCTGACTTACAGTGTATGTGAAGTGACCGGAGAGACATGTGTGAGTGTTTTTTTTGTCCCTCGCTGCACACCGTAGAGAGAGAGAAGGAGGGACGGGAGCAGGAAGGAAGTGAGAGGAAGGACGAATCCCGCAGGACGAGTGCAGGCTCTCTATCACTCCTGCCTGGTGTCGCTCTTTAGTCAAACCACCATGCCATTTGTTTTGACATTTCTTCATGCCAGATTTATTCCAGTGATTGAGAATTTAGCAGGAGAGGAAAAAATAGAGAGAAAGAGAGAGTGAGAGAGAGAGAGAGAGAGAGAGAGAGAGAGAGAGAGAGAGAGAGAGAATGGAAAGTGAGCCAGACCATACAGCCACAATATAATCGCCAATTTAATCATGATTAAAAAAACTAAACAAAACAAACAAACAC
>JAKKZN010000008.1:2798531-2807388 GCA_033441825.1 Pangasius elongatus
TGTCATATAGCTATCAAGTTAGCTATCAAGTTGTCAGTTAATGATATCGATCCAAATAAAAGTTTACACCCCCCCTCCCCTTTCTGAAAGGAAGGAATAAAACTATAAGGAAACCATCAACGATGGAGTGGTGAGATCGGGCTGGAGCAGAGCAGAGCTGTTAGTCGATTCTTCTTCTTCTCTATACCAGTGCGTCCTGATGTGCTTTATTCCTCTTAGACCACAGCAAACTGTCAACGATTACAAGTTTCATTTATTAACACGCGACATACACGGATTTCCTTTTATAGTCACTGTGGAACGTCCTGAAACAAGTCAGTTCCTGTTATCATGTACGTTATAGCAAATGCTTAACAGTCGTTCCCTCACCCTCTTCTATTCTTCTCTTTTGAAGTAAACGAGACAATCATAGCTTCTCATGTAACAGCACGCATAAACCAGAAAGGCTAAACTCATCCGTCATGAAGATGTTGGACAACTTAAAGTTGCAGAAAGTTCCAGAAAAAACGTCGACACTGGAGACTCCTTCCATAAATGCTAACTAAACATCTTCTCACAGAAAGCATCGTTACGGCAACGATTACACTCAGACGTTGTGAGTTGTTACTGCGGAAAAGATACCATTATTGGAACAAGGCGTTCAAAGAAACCTTTGGAAAATCAATCGATCATCTCTGGTTTGATATGATTTACGGCCTGAGACTCGGCTCTGCCCGATTCCCACCTTCCTGTATTTCTGTAGAATTTTAGGTGTGGCTTACGGGTGCTGCTTAACAGCCCTCACTTCATCTCTGTACAATGGAAGAGATGACTCAGCTCGGGTTTTTTTTTTTTTCTCAGAAGGGCATCCTCTGTGATTTGCACCAAAACGCCAAAGGCGTGCGTCTGTCGCCTAACGGCCATTCAGTGCAGACGGGAGCGTCACAGAGCAACAACAATTCTCGGTACTGTATTTATGCACCAGCAGACGAGGAGGTTCTCAGAATCCCTTTTCATCCGTTACCTTGCAAGACCACTGATGGCTCATTTAGCACTACCTCATTAGCACAGTTTAACTTCACACATGCTAACTCACCTCTCTCCTGCACGAAGTAGGCCAGGTAGAGATCCAGCTCCTTGACAGAGACGCTGATGTGGTGCGGCTGGACACACAGGACGTGGTTGGAGCACTGCGCCCCCTTCACCAGGCGCTCCCCGTCCGTGCTTTCCAGAGGAATCCCCTTGAACAGGATCACCATGACCAAGTCGAGTCTCCACACCTTGTCAGCCTGCCTCAAGCAGTCGATCCTTCTCATCTTTCCCTTCTGGTCGGGGTTGGAGAGCACGCAGCCCGGCGCTTTCTTGCCTGTGATGGACAGCACGAAGTCCTCGCGGCACTCGGGTCGGATGTCCTTGCGCAGCTTGGCGAGCAGACGCGACGCCCACTTCTGCTTGACCTCGGGCTTCTCGCCCAGCAGCTCGTCCTTGACGGCGCGCTCCTCGTCTTTGGTCATGCGCTTCTCGTGCTTTTTGAAGTACTTGCGTTTGCGCGCCTGAAGGTTGAACCAGGTGTAGGCGAAGGCGCGCACGTGCGGCAGCAGTGCCTCGATGAACGGATGGAACTCATCCTGAAGGGAAGAGGAAGACAGGAAATGAGTTAAGGGCTGAAACGTCAGATTCAAACTGTTCAGTGTAAACACGAAAACTTTACACATTATCAGAAGAAACGGTGCTAAGATGCACCTTTCATGGTACAAATTCTTGACACTGGGATGGTATCCTCATCATCTTTTTTTACCTTTAGTTACATGGAGATATGGAGTGCAGCTGTGTGCTTTAAAAATCACATACTGCCCCTTTAAACTCGTTTCATTCCAGACAAGCGAACAGTAATTTTCATTAAAGAAACATTAACAAGCCGTTTCCTTCCCCCAAGTTGTAAGTTGTGTTTTACTGAAATTAAGTGATGTCCCGTGAAGGCAGTACATGAGTGTATTCCTGCCTCATCAAGAGTTTCCCGGGATAGACTTTGGATCCAGCACAACCTTGACCAGGAATGACCAAATAAATTAATGAATAAAAGTTGCTCCTTTTTTTCTTAGAATAAAAAAAAGCATAGTTCAGCAGCTCTGCTTCATCTGGGGGCGGAGCCTATTTCAGGGCCAGAAATATTACAACAGAAGAGACTAGTGAGATCCACTGCATAGTATTACGGCGAATCAGAGGTTTTTAAAGGCATCTTGGAAACGATATTATAAGAGATCTAGAAAGAATTTAAAAATGACAGACTGCCCCTTTAAGATGCTTCCTCCTGCCCATTTACGTCACTACCCTGGTTATGCTCTGCTCTCAGCAGTAGGATACTGTGCCATCATTGGAGAACTGCTGACGTATCAGAAAAGTCAAATATTTTTAGAAATCACATTAGCACAATAATATCGTAAATCATGATAATTACTTAGACATGAATCGTAGTATAATATCAGCACATGCCTATTATCGCCATTTTGGTCTCGTTATTTCCTGAAATATTTCGCTTTGTTCATTTTTCCGCCAAGTCCTGGCAGAACCGCGTTTTGCGCAAGCGGGGTTTTCAGTAAAAACATCACAGCCCGCAGCAGTTCATTGTCACAGCATAACCACAGCCAGTCCTCATTTATCCAATTAGCTTTTGTTGACTATTTTCCTTCTTAGCGGTGAGTTTCGACAACAATACACATGTGTGCGTCTCCGAGGCTGCTCGCCGACCGCAGTTCCTCCTCTGTTTAGAGCAGCAGCATTACGTTTGGCCTTGCTAATCGCTTCCATACGTCGTGCAGCTGCATCGCTAAATGCCAGCATGGTGGTGTGCCATTAAAAAAAAAAAAAACGCTGACTGAACATGCACGTAGCTCTGTTAGCAAAACAAGTAGCATATGCATCTGAAACTGTTTGTGTGTGTGTGTGTGTGTATACATGCATAGTCATAACGAGAGCAACGCTCTCTAAAAAAAAAAATTCCACATATTAGTAATCTGTAGGACGGCTGCATTAGAGTTTAAATTGAGGTCATAATCAGTCATGACAATCGATTATACAGCACAGGAAACTGCGAGATACTTCAAGATATCATCCTGCGTTCCATTCAGGAGGAGGATGCCTACGTAGGCAAGATCTTCTGAGCAGAAAAATAAAGTCTGTCTCGCTTCGAAGGCAATCGTTTTAGAGAAACGCTGTAATTCCGTTCAGCGGATGAGACTAGAGCTGGGCGATAGGGCAAAAAAATATCGTATCACGATACCTGAAGTGATTTCTACAGTAAACTCTATGTGTCACGGTATGTCCGAAGGTTTAAACAGGTACAGGGAGGTTTGCGTTAAGCACAGTGGTGTTGCGTTAACCCTTTACTGCACATTGTTGCCATATGGCAACAATTTACAAACTACCCCCCTAATTTTTTTTTTTTTGAATTTTGAAATATATTTTTATTTCTTGAGCTAATAAATAATTCATGCAGTAGAGGGTTAAAAAAAAGATGATATTTTCCACTGAAAAGGAGGGGACAATTCTCTAGAAAATTTTAACATTTTACAATTTTTCAGTACAACATTCAGTACAATATTACATACTTCAGTAAGAATTTTAAAGTGGGTCATCGCTATAAAAGTACTGATGATGCCTGAAATTGCTAGATTCGATACACAGGCTCATTATCAGGCCACTAAAGAAAGAAAGAACGAATGAATTTGCTCTGATCCTGTAACAAATGGAAAAGTGTTTTTTCTTTATTAGGATTGATTTTTATTATATTTATACTTCATTACATTCATTATATCTGCGGTGTAATTGAGCGGAATCTGCGGATCGCACAGGCCTGGACAAGACTTCCTTTAAAGTTCGAAAAAACACAGTTAGTTCCTAAACCATAATAAAAGTTGATTAATAACATATTCCCGTTGACACTGAGCGCATAATTCAAGTGCTGCAATTAAACTCATTAAAAAAAATAAAAAGCTGGCAGCTTCATGCATTAAATCTGCTTTTCATAATGACATCACTTCCTCCCAAAGAGTTCAGTTCTTACACTATTCATTTACATTTAAAATTCATTTGGCTGAGGCTTTTTTTTTTTTTTTTTTTTTTACCCAAAAATTACAGCTCAGACAGTATGCGTTAATCGAGAATGTCGAATTCACATATGCACTCGCCGTCCACTTTATTAGTAACACATGAACATCTGCGCATTCATGTGGTTATCTGATCATTCAATCATGTGGCAACAGAGCAGCGCATAAAATCATGCAGGTACAGGTCAAGAGCTTCAGGTAATTTTCACATCAAACATCAGAATGAGGAAAAAGTGTGAACTCTGTGACTTTAACCATGACGCGGTTGTCAGTACCAGATGGGCTGGTTTGAGTATTTCAGAAACTGCTGAGCTCCTGGTATTCTCACACACAGCAATTCTCTAGAGTTTACACAGAATGGTATGACAAACAAAATACATCCTGTGTGTGGAGGGTCTGCAGGATGCAACACCTTGCTGATGAGAGAGATCAGAGGAGAATGACTAGACTGGTCTGAGTTGACAGGAAGTCTGTAGAAAAATAAACACTCTTTTCAAGCGTGGTGAGCAGAAAAGCATCTCAGAACGCACGGCGCATCAAACCTTAAGCTGGATGTGCTACAGCAGAAGTTACAACAGCTATCCTGGGCACAGGCTCACCGAAATTGGACGGCTGAATACGATTTTTTTTTTTCTAATCTGCCCAATTCGAAACTGTTTTATGAGTGATTTCGAGTTTGGGTGAATCTGCACCCATGATAGCCTCAGATTCCTGTTCTTGGTTGACAGGAGTGGAAGCCAACATGGTCTTCTGCTGTTGTAGCGCATCCACCTCAAGGTTCGATGTCTTGTGCATGCTGAGATGCTTTTCTGCTCACCACGGTTGTAAAGAGTGATTGTTTGAGTTACTATAGACTACAGAGCTGTCACTCACTCAATGGTTTTTTTTTTATTATTATTATTATTTTTATAACCATTCTGTGTAAACTCTACAGGCTGTTGTGTGCGAAATTCCCAGGAGATCAGCAGTTTCTGAAATACTCAAACCACCCCATTCGGCACCAACAAGCAACAACACAGCTAAAGTTACAGGTATCACACTTTCTGATGTTTGATGTGAACATTAACCGAAGCGCTTGACCTGTATCTGCATGATTTTATGTCTTATGCTGCTGCCACATGATTGGCTGATTAGATAACTGCATAAATGAGCAGGTGTTCCTAATAAAGTGGACGGTGAGTGTATATCATAAAACGTGTATCCTTTCTTTTCTTCGGTGTCTCTGGCTTTTGATAGAAGTGGCAAAAACAGAAGAGAAATCTACAGGTTTCTACTTTTCCGTCTCAGCCACGTTCCACAGTGAACAACATCCAAACATGACGGGACACGACTTAATCTATTAATCATGCTAAGCTATAAAAAAAAGGTTTAAAAAAAAAACACCTTGCCATATTTTCATTTTCTCATCAAATAAAGACATCACTTTACTTTGAAGTCCTTGTCTTCTTCCTCCTCATGCCCTGTCCCTGTCCCTGTCCTGCTTTTCCCGCCGGTTTAACAGGATGAAAATCTCATCACATGACAATAAACCGACGTGCAATCGCACTATTTTTCTTTTCAGAAACTTTTCCGCAAGTGACATTTCGCACATCAGCTAACAATTTATCTGCTAAAGTCAAACTTTCCTCAGTGTTTGTAAACACTACAGATAATGCTCGCTTCCCTTCAGTAAACATTCAAAGCGCTCAAACCGTTTTCCTAAAATGAAAATGAATGAAAATCTAGTATCAGCACGTTCCAAGTCATAGTCATAATTTTAAGCGCTGCCTGCTGCTGATGCCAACATTATAAAACTAGTACAGATATGAGACGGAGAGAGAGAGAGAGAGAGAGAGAGAGAGAGAGAATGAAGAGTGAGAGAGAAAGTGAGAGAAATAGAGACAGAGAGACAGAGAGATTGAGAAAGCGACTGAAAGACAGAGAGACAGAACGAGGGCAGAAGAAAATAAGAAATGCAGAAAAAGAGAGAGATACCAAGAGACAGACAAAAAGAGAAAGAGAGCGAGAGCGACGCAAAGAGAGAGGTAGACAGGGAGAGAGATTCAGAGAGAGAAAGACAGAAAAAAAAGGGAGTGATGGAGTCAGACAGAAGAAGAGCAAGAAAGAGTCAGGAAATTAGACACAGACAAAGAAATGAAGAAAGAAAGACTGAGACAAAGAGAGGTAGAGAGCTAGCAAAAGAGATAGAGACACAGTCAAAGAGAGACAGAGAGAGAGAGAGAGAGAGAGAGAGAGAGAGAGAGAGTGTGGCAGAAATAAAGAAATAGAAAGAGTTAAACAAAAAGAGAAAGGGGGAGAGAAAGAGGCAGAAAGACAATAACAGAGAGAGAGAGAGTGGCAGAAATAAAGAAATAGAGAGAACAGAAAGGGGGAGAGAAAGAGGCAGAAAGACAATAACAGAGAGAGAGAGAGAGAGAGAGAGAGAGTGTATCAGAAATAAAGAAATAGAGAGAACAGAAAGGGGGAGAGAGAGGCAGAAAGACAATAAGAGAGAGAGAGAGAGACAGAGAGAGAGAGAGAGAGAGAGAGAGAGACAGAGTACAGTTAGAGGAGTGCAACTGAACATGGCTATTAAACAGTGCAGATGTCAGCTTAAAAAGTCTTTCAGCTGCACAAACTCTCTTCTCCTGAAAACACAACACGCAGTACTACACAACACAACACTACACAACACCACATCACCCAGGGGAAACTCTCTTAACTCCTCCACATGTAAAGGACCTGCTCCACCCAGCACCCAGCCAAACACGGCTCAGAACTACACAGTGAAGCAAGCCAAACAAACTGTCTCCATCACACACTATCATCGAAACTGTTCCAGCTGCACCCAAAACAACACAAAACAACATGGCACAGTGCAGTTTCATGCACGAAATCAAAGTCCTGACGTTCACCTTGCTGACCTCAATACACCTCTCACGTCATTACGGAGGAGTAAGTGCGTGCGCTGACATCTGGCTATAAAGACAGCAACACTTACAGCCGTTCAAGACAAACCTATTTCACCACGTTCTCACTGTATATATACACACATGCTATACCCCATGCTGTATATACTGTATAGAGGTTCTCTGCCAGGGACATCATCCAGAGTAAAATAATTTCCAAGAATTTAAAATTTAAAAAAAAGCAATACAGACAGGAATCCTGTGGATAAACAAGACGGAAGTCTGTGGGTCCCTGGACTCCACTTTGAGAGCTGTGGCTCAACACCAGCCATCAGAGGAAAGGAACACCCATAGGATGACTACTGGTCAGATATTATTTGGGTGGTGCACACATTAATGGTCTGGTGGTATGTTGCTCTACTCTGAGTTTTTCAGGTGCGGTAAAGTTCCTGGGGTTTTAAACACATTAATGTCACTGTTGGGCTGAGAAACCGTCCATCAACTGAAAATCTCCAACCAAAAGCAGTGCTGTGTTTAAAAACTGACATTGATGAATGATAGACAATTAACATAATATGCATGGGGGAAAAATATGAGAATTAGTCTCTAATACTACGCCAAAAAGGTGGAGTGTCTGAATGCTGCATCAGTGACAAGTGATCTCATGGAGGTTCCTTCCAAATTATCAACAGGGTCAATTAGGACAGAAAATTAGTGACATACTGTATTTACAGTCAGTAATTGCAAGTCTCCTAAGGATCTCCTACCTGATAACCAATAAGTGTATGTACTTAATAAACTAGCAACTCGATATATGAATAGCACCTACTGCGTACTCAAGGTTACTTTACAAATCTGTCTAAGCATGGCATTGTCCAGGATCCCAGCCTGTAATCAGGACTGGAAGACCACAGCTAATGTAAGAGTGCTACAGTTACTATATAAACTTTCCAAGGCTTGACTAAAAAAAAACTGTAAAGAGAGAGAGAGGGGGGGATGATAAGGAGGGTGACTGCAAGAGAGGCTGATGGAAACCAGGGATCCGGCCTGGAGCGCAGAGACAATAGTCAAAAATGTGAATGGATAAGATTAACATAACTCTGCCTTTTGTTTCTTACCACAAAACAACCCTGAACCAGAAGTGTAGGAGGCCAAACACACCTCGGATTCTATGTCATGAATCAGGACTGTTGCAGTCGAGCACGCTCAGAGAAGCACGAAGACGAGTTACAGTCTCTAAGTGCTTAATTTCGCTGGAGGCCCACAGGGAAATCAAAGCTCCTAAAACGGAGCGTGAGTTTACAGACAGGCCCGAGTCCCAACAGATGGCCAAGTGTGTACGTTCCCCATGTCCGGATAGAACTGCTCTCATTACACCATCTCCAGCACAGGCAAGCCCATCAAGCACTCCTCTAGTGAAAATAAACATTCATTAGGGTTTCCTCCACCTAGCAGCCTCAAATGATACAGCTGGGACCACTCCGAGTTCAGCCAACGCACGAGATAGACCTTGATACAGGAGTAGCTAGGAAGAAAATGGACCAAAAATGAAATTATATGGATAGTGGATTGGTTTGGCTCTACAGTTACAGTGCCATTAAAGTGGAGTAGACAAGATGGTGGAATAAGGAGGGGACTGGATTTACCAAATCTGGTGTTGGCGAGATATTGGAGTAAGAAGGGTACTGTATTAAGTGTTACACTGAACTTGACAGAGTACTAAATTTACAAGGACACTGGATTTAGCAAATCTGGGGTTAGTGGGATACTGGAGTAAGGAGGGTATTGGATATACCAAAGACTATGACCTCGCTGCTTGACCCATCCTGATGCCCTACTTCTGGTTGGAGTTCTCATCGGTTGAGTTCGCTCGCTGCTGCTGGG
>JAKKZN010000008.1:2827514-2845014 GCA_033441825.1 Pangasius elongatus
ACTGTGAACTCCGGTTCTGTGTCTTTTTTAAATCTCTCGGACACTTTGCAAAGAAAGAATGCAGTGCGGAAAAAAAAATCTTTACAAGGCATATACGTACAATAATACAATCCATTACACACAACCGACTGTAGTATTGTACACGTTTATAATAACGTCTTCTTAATCTTGTGTGTAGGAGCAACTAATAAAAACTGAAAAGAATTTTCTGGAAATTTTCTCTTGTGAGAAGACAAGATTGTTAGAATTGTCATATAAGTAATATGTAATATATGACAAGTAATGTAGCTGTAAGGAATAAAACACTTCGGGGCATGCTGTTATAGGAAAATAATCAACGACAGTTATTGTGACCATCCCAAAGCTGATTATTTTCCTGAAGCGTTTTATTCCTCTTATACTGTCGCATTTTCTCTACATGAACAATTCCTTTATTAATCACAGAATTTACCTTTTATCCATTTGTAGTTACATTTAACATTGTTGGCGAGAATCCTCTCATCTGATTGGTCAGAAGGTACGTGTTGTTTTCGTACAACCCGCACCACTCAGACAGCAGTTTTCCGAACGACAGGTTAATATTAACGCGCGTATGCTAACACGTCGTTGTTTCTATAGCAACAGCTCATTCACAGAGACTTGTACGGCAGCCGCGCTACATAATCTAAAAGTAATGATAAACCTTTTTTGTTTAAGAAAGAAAAGCGTATAACTGTTGATGTGGTGACAGTTTCTGCTTTCTGGTTTCTCCGTAAAACGACAAGTTCCACAACATTTAATCTTAATTATAAACCGTTGAAACTGTACGACGTGTCCTTCATTAATAAAGTAAACATTGTAATCATTGCCAAATTGCTGTGATATAAGAAGTATAACACACTCCATACCAAAAATAATACGGATATAATCCATTTCGAGGTCCCACTTTGCATCACACGATGATATTCGTCTGGAGTGTGTCGTTCTATACATCCTCGATAACATCCTCGTTACGTTACAACGTTCATTACAGTATAAAAATGTAGTAAAGTCCTTCATAAAGTGATAGAACTATATACAAATTACAGCATTACAACATTACAGCATCGTTTTAAAAGCGTAACTAAATAAAAGTAGCTTTGTGTTATATACTAACTAAGTCATATAACCTTAAACTACAATATTTGTAATATTTTATATTAATATTTAATATTAATATGTTTAATATTGTGTATGATAGCACTGTACATTCTGTCATCCATTCGCATTTTGCTCAGGCATCATTTTCCGAATGATTTAAAATAGTTTTTTTTTCCAACTAATCAAAGGTTTATATGTATCACATGTTTGAGCGAGTCAGAGCGAGTGACCTGCCTCAGAGGCACAGAGCCCTGCGTGAAGCAGATGATGGATTTTCTCCCTCCTGCACTCCACTACAGACTTTAGAAGTTTCCCCGCAGCGGAAAGCTCAAGGCTCAGCTGCAGCTCCCTCGGGCGCTCACCTTTAACTTCGACGGAAAAAAAGGCCAGTCGCTTATCTTGCAGTATTGGAGAGTCTCCATTACAGCGCACACTGGGCCAGCTGCAGCCCAGATACACACACACACACACACACACACACTCAGAGAGGAGGAAGAGGAGGAGGAGGAGGAGGAGGAGGGCTCAGGCAGAGTCACATAATTTACTCCACTCTGCTCACTGCAGATACACACTACACACTCTTCACTACACAGCACCCTGCGTTATAAAGAATACGAGAAACTGTTGATTAGTTTTCTGACAGTAGCTGCAGCTCCAGAGCAAGTCGCAGGTTTACATTCACGCCCTCGCTCGAACATGTCAGCGTTCATGACATCTAACAACTAACGCAGGGACTTGAACGACGAATGTTCAGCATAAACCTGTGAAATCAGTGATGTGAGGAAGGTTTCTGTTTATTTAAGAGGAAGGAGTGTCAGCGCTGCCAGGGGTAAAGAAGCAGCTTTAAGTTTCCCGACGCAGGAAAGGCTTCAGGAAGGAGGATTTTGTGGTTTCTGGTTTCTCAGTAACATGACAAGCTGCGGTTTTTGTCTTATTAACATCGAGAAAAGGAAAAAAAGAGAGGCTGGCGAGGCAACAACGTACGTTTTTAACGTAAGCGAGAACAGGAAACGAGTCGTTTCGTAGCCGTTCCACAGCATTAAATCTGACTGGAAACAGAAAAATGAACAAAGTGTATTAAAGTTAGCGAATTGCTGTGGCGTAAGAGGAATAAAACACTTCAAACACGGGATGTGTTACAAAAGGGCAGGTTCGGATTCCGCCTGACCGAACGTGTCTCAGCCGGTAAATCCGGAGTGAGGAGGAAAAGGCGAGCGTGATGTTTTCTTACTCGCGCTTCTGAATCTTCTACATCTTTCGTATCTTCTTATCAGGTTGTCGAATTAATTCTGTTATCATACCCGCATCAGATGCCGTGCACGGTCTTTAAACAGTCTTTATGTCGATCCCGCTATATGCTACGTATTACTGGACACATCCACACGCTATTTCTTTCTGTTTATTGTATTTAATAAATAGATTGTCAATAGATTTTTTTTTTCTCAAACCTTTGCATCCAGCTGTATATTTTGATTGCGATCATTAACTGTCGTTCCAGGAAAGTACCTTCAATCTACAGTCATAGCGCGATGGACGGGAGTTTCCGTGATTCACTGGCAAACCTATTTACCGCGCCGCATTGTGTGTAGCTGGAGATGTTTGCTCGTGGTGTCGCTTAACAAAAACGTTAATTACAGTTCTTCACTATTAGCAGAGCCCAAACCGCGCATTAACGCTAATTCACTCATCCTCGCGCAGCCCTATTTAGGAAGTAGTCGGAAAGATCAGGAAAGAGACTGAGACGTTTTGAAACGGCTCCTAAACTCTGTCTGAACATCTGTCTGTGTGGAAAATTCAAAATGCACTAAAAATAGCTCATACGCGAGTAAAACAGGGACATCCTCGTCCTCTCACGCCCAGTAACACACTACATGTCTTATATACAGTACTGTGCAAAAGTCTGCAAAAATAATGAAATTAAATGTTTCTACATTTAAAAAAAATACTAATAAAGAGCAGTAAACAGTAATAAATGAAACAAAGTCAATATTTGGTGTGATGATCCTTCGCTTTAAAAAATATAGCAGTCTCAGGTGCAGTGTGTGCAGGTTTATAAGGAAATGAGCTGTAAGTGTTACTGAGCATCTTGCAGAAGCAGCCGCAGTTCTTCTGGAGACTTCGACTGTCGACTCGCTTCTTATTTCTGCAGCGAAACCAAAAGCCTTCATTCTGTTTTTATCTGAAAAGTGTCTCTTATGGAATCTGCTGCTTTCTTTACTGACATACAAACATTTTTTTCTGTAACATTTAATTTTGTGCTGGAAAATCTAAAAAGGTTTTGTACTGAATCAATAATGTAGAAGTCATAAAATACAAATCTATAACAAAGTTTGCACTAAAGAAAATAGGGTGCCTAAGACTTTTGCACAGTACTGTACACACACACACATACACACACACACACACACACACACATATTATATATATATATATAAGAAATAAAAGACTTGGGGTGTGCTGTTGTAGGAGAATAATCAATGATGCAGCGCTATGATGGAGCAGATAACACCCGCTAACACCCAATTTCTCTGTTTTTTGTTTGTTAAAGAACATCGTAATTTCTATCTGTTTTTAATGTTGTGGAACAGATGCAAAACAACTTAATTCCTCTTTTCACTTATGTTATAGCAGCTAAACAGTCCTGAAAACTTTCCTGAAACTCTTCCAAAAAATGCTAAATAAACGTCTCTCTGCAAAAAAAAAAACTCACCATATTAAGAGTTACACAGTTTTTTTTTTTTTATAATCTGTTACCTTTCTTTGGTTAAATTGTTCAGTCCCTTTCTTTATAAAACTTTCTTTGTAAATGCTGAATTTAAAGAAATTTGAAACTGCTTTGCTGGAAAAGCTACAATTGAGTGTAAATGTTTACATGGCAAAAAAAAATAAAAAATTCAAATCACAATACTTGGAGACATCTTTACATAAACTCTCAAACATTCGTTTTTTTTTTTTTGTTTACTCTGAAAGCAAGGGGGATGCAAACTTTTGCACTCAATTATAAATATCATGAGGCATACTGTATCCTGTATCGTGAAAATTCATGAAGTATTTATATGAGTGATTTTTAGATTTTTGTCATAACACCCATTCCAAGCTTCAATATGAATAAACAAAAGAAATTTCAGCTGAGCTTTTATTTATTTATTTGTTTGTTTGTTTGTTTGGAATATCGGACAGTCTCGGAAGAAATGGTACTAAACTGTACGGCTGTAGTGGTAACTTCAAAGTTGCACCATAAGTGTGTATCTTTGACCTAGAAATGTGCAAGATTTACTCTAAAAGGTCATTACAGTCCAGTTATTTACCTGAAATCTATTTAAAGGTACATTTTTATCCACATTTCCAAGTAAATATACATATTAAAAGGTACAAAAGATGTGTACAAGCCAAGAACCACGGAACAGTACCGTTTTTTTCCAGAACCGCTTTTCGGTACTGGAAGCACATAATAACAGGGACGAAGCTTCCACACTGAAGCCACAGCTCAAACTGTAGTGAGCGCTGATTGTTTGGGGAAAGTGCACTATTATTTCTAAAACACGCTGGACTCCGCCCAATAGGTGCAGTCCAACTCCTGCAGGCAGCAGACACACCGCCAAGAACCTTCCTCGTTTACGACTATTACAAAATCGGAAATTAAATGTCCTAATGAGGTGTTGCGAATTCAACGCGCAGCATAATGAGCGAAACTGTACGAAGACTGAAAAATGGAAAAACAGAAAAATGAGTCAGGATGCAATTACAAATCCGAAGCCGTTTGCAACATCTGGCGCCAAACAATTTGCGAAATTTTGGAGAGGTTTTACAGCGTCTCACACCCATGATCCGATCCAGGAGGTCTGGTCCAAGTTGCCATGGGAATAAGCAAACAGGGAGAAAGTGTCCAACGCTGGCTGGAGACGCAACGGGGGAGAGGAGATCTTTTTTTTTTTTTTTAAACAAACGGCGTGCCGAGCCATGCCACGCCAGCACTGCGCTCCTCTTGATCGCCTTCCAGTTCAACGTTAGAATCAGCCCGAGAGGCTTTCCAGCACAAAAGCACCGCTGCCAAGGGCTGAATTTTCTTCTCACACTGACCCACAACTGAGAAACCTCACATAAAAATACAACCCGTAAATAACACAAATGACGACATGCGCGCTTCCAAACTCTCGTTTTCAGCTTCCATCAGATAAGACTACATGATCCGAACATCTGTAAAGTTTTCAGTGAAAAACAAAATGGCTGCACGGATGCGGCTTTCCATTTCCAGCCAAATAGGAGCCACGCCTAATGGTTGTTTGAAGATCAATTGATTAAACAAGTGGAATCAGGTTTGCTCCTGGAGGCTGGAATGGAAACCATGCGAATTCTAAAGCCTTATTCGAGTGGGATTAGTTTTATCCAGGGGGGGGAGAGGGAATGTAATTATTATCGGAGCATCTTGCCGTATTTAGTCACGTCCGAATTTGTCAATACCTCCTTTACGGATGACATGAGCACGTGTCTGGAAAGATTACGCTGAGTTATACCTTCTATAAAATGAGCAGCAAAAAAAAAAAAAACAGATTTAGATATCCTGTCAGAATATATATATTTAAAAAGCTGGTAAGAATTCCAGCATTTCCTATGTGAAAAGATTTTCTGTGCACTCCAGGAAGACAAACAAAACGAAGCCCAAGTTTCAAAAGCAGANCATACATGTTACGGTCATGTGACCTACTAACGAGCTACTAGCCTACTAGCTAAGTCCTACAACAAGCGGCTTGTGTTACAGTTACAGTGAAGTGTGTGTAGTAACACACGGAATGTTTAGCGTGATGAGAATGCGTACATCGTCAAGACACGCCCATCTCTGTGATTTAGAGATAGATCACAATTACTGCACACATCCTCCAGCAACATGACTCAACCGACATACGCCCAAAAATCTAACCCCGTCCGAACATACTACACAACACCCGGGCGTTAGACTAGAGAAAAACACATCGCGCTCGCTTTCCCTCCTCACTCGCGAGCTGTTGGCCCGAGACGCTGCGTTCGCTTAGGTGGAATCCAAACCTGCCTCTGTAAAGTAAATATTTAGCGCCGCTCACCATGCTCCCCGCCGAGGAACCTGGGTGTGATATGAAACGAAGCCAAGCGTCAAGCGCAGACATCTGCAGAGCAGGACACATGGAGTCCTCGGCTCATGCCAACAGCCAGAGCTCTTATAACTCGTGGTACCCCGGTGCGTCCCGTGTCTCTCTCCCCACTGGGCCGATCACACAGCCAACGGGGTTAACATCAAAGTCTGTGCTCTAGTTAGAACTAAAAAAAAAAAATAAATCGCACATAAATAAATATCTGCCAGAAAAGTTTGCAGGAATGACAGCTGGGTTAACGCTCAGATGGGGAAGCGATCAAAATAGCTTAATTAACGTGCTGATGGGAGCGCAGTGGGGCTTTAGAGCTGCCATGACTGCACCACTGAGGGGCAAAAGTGGGCCATACAGTGCACTCACACACACACACACACACACACACACACACACACACACACACACACACACACACACACACAGTAGCCCATGAGTGTGAGCTGTGCTATAGAGACTTCAAACAGCGTGGCCGAGGGACATTTCAGCCCCGATTAAAGCAGGGCCTCGTTACACACACACACACACACACACTGGAACTTCACTGAGGTCAACAACAGCAACCCGAGCCTATAAAATTTCGTACACATTCAGACAAGTGGTGACATTTTTCCAAGCTGAAAGAAAAGGCACGATGTTACGAACTGCTCCGAATCTGCAGCCGTGAAAGCGTTCCTCAGAGAAACAGACATGGATACTGAGCTCAAGACGAAATCCGTCAGGATATCGCCTGCTTTGTTTAGTCTTTTCAACGAATGTCCTCCCTCTTAGAAAAGGACATCCCATAAGTCTATTCACTATCGCTCTAAAAACTGTAAAGATACACACAATATGTATAATTCTATAAGTATGCAGAACACGACGAGGTGTGTGTGCAGTTACGGGAAAATAATCAACGGCAGCGTGGTGCGACGAAGGTGGCGAGTTATTTATTTCCTATCACTATACGCAGTTGTTCCCTCACGAGCCTCTCTCTCTCTCTTTTTTTTTATTCATAAGAAGGAAAAACACAAACACAGCTTGTCATGTTACTGAGAAACCACAGCTAGCCCCAACCTGCGCTTTATCAAGCTCTGACACTGGAGACTCATTCCATAAACGCTAAGTAAACATCTCCTTACAGAAAACCTCACCATATTTTTGGAATCCTTTTTTCTTTGTGCTGCGTCCACCATGTAAATGCAAATCCGTACTGTGTACGTCGTTACTATGGAAACGATAACGTATCAGAACAAGCGCATTAACACAAACCTGCGATTTGAAATCTGACCAATCAGATTTGAGAATTTACCAGCACCGTGCTGTGCATCGGGCAATTATTGTAGCATGAGACAATATAGTCACATGACAAAGCTGTCGCTGTGTATAGCTGTATTTACTGAACCTTCAATAAATCACACTAAAGGCGGATAAGTAGGTCATCGCTCAGCAGCGAACCGGTGCACGCGAGCCAAGTACGATTTCAAATTTAAACCCATGCAATATGTTTAAAAGCAACATTAAAAAGCAGGCGCATGACAAATCCAAGCCCCGGCAGAGCGTTATCGACACGCTGTCAGATCTGTCAGACGCTAAAATAGGCCTGGGTTTGGCAGCCAGGACGGCGTCTCCAGCCCGCTGGCTCACTCCTCTCCTCCACTCTCCTCCACTCTCCACCACTCTGCTCCACTCTCCTCCTCTCTCCTCTCCTCCTGCGGGGAATAAGTGCAGCACTAACAAAACCAATCAATGAGAAACAGGACTGAAACGCTCCGATCTCAAACGTTTACGACTGCCGCGATTTCAAACGAGCGTCCGTCCAAACTCTACGATCTAACACCGCAATCGTGATCAATCTCACGAAAGGGCGAGCGATACGACAACAGCGCCACATCACGATACAAGACATTTCTACCAAACACAACATGTATCACGATATATAGGTTACTTTTAAAAAATAAAACGAACTGAAACCTCAAGTCGAGAATTTCAAGAATAAATTGTTAAACAAAGAAGAAAAAAAAAAAGGAAACAAACTTTTACCATCAAATCTGCTGATCAAATCAAATCATCGAGCAGCTGACTGGGCATTATGGTACCAAACTCGTAAAGTTTCAACGTATTTAGTTCTTCATCTTAGAAATATGAATTATTCAGTAAGTACAGAACAACAAACAGGAAGTGTGTCTCTGCACGAGAGCTCTAGGCTTCTAGGTGTTTAAAGGGTATTTTATACAATACTTTTATTATGTAAATGTTAAATTGAAAAAAAAATTGCACTTATATTTTTTCAAAATCTAGATTTGGTGAAACTTTGTTAGCAAAAACCTCAGCAAAAAAAAAAATGTGAAAAGTATAAAAGGTCTAAACCGTAGCGGATCTCTGAAGCGGAACAGCTCCTTGAGATCCATATGTATGACTATTACAGCGCACAACTGAACAGGTTTATTATTATTGTTGTTGTTGTTGTTGTTGTTGTTGTTGTTCATTCTCAGTATGTGCGTTCTCTTGGTCAGGGCTGCCACGGATCCGCAGTCTATCCTGGGAAGACGTTAATACACTGATTCACACCCAGGGGTCAATCCACTTATCGCAGCCAGAGGAAACCCGAGAACCACGGAGGAAACCCACACAGACCCTGTGGACGGACAGGAACCCGAGCTCATGATCAATCCGAGGACCACCGCCTACTACTACTACTATTATTATTATTATTATTATTATTATTATTATTATTATTAGCATCAAGAACTGACCAGTGGAAGCACTACTTGCAAAAAGGTGCTTGGACCCTGCAGATTGCAGCTATTATTATTATTATTATTATCTAAATAGACAAGGTTCTTGAAGCATATTTATAGCTGAATACATTTATTTTATAATATTTCAACTTCAGGAAAGTCCTGACCATAGCACCTGGACAAACATTTAACCACAGACAATTCAGTCATGTCTGACGGTGCGAGAGTCGTCCCACAGCTGACGGGTAAAATAATAAAAGACAAAAAATAAATAAATAAAAACCAGAGAGCACACTAACTCTAGACTAGAACCGAGTAGTACAACATGCCTTCAGGATCAAAATCTTACCACTAAAATTAAACGAAGCAATAAAATGTTCTCACTTCATACTGACACGGACTTCTTTTCTTAAATCTTGTGAAATGTAGGTTTTACAGTCCAGAACTGACTCAGTGAGGAGTCGGAAAATGTGCTACCGTCTCTTTAAATGTGACTTTTCATTTCACTGATTATTTCTATTCTTTTAAGGGATTATTATGTAACAGTGCATTAAATATTTTATCAGTTATGCGGTTAGAGTTTTTTTTTTTTTTGTAAGATTTTCTGCGTCATTTATGACAAAAAAAATTCTATCAAAAATTAAAATTGGTTTTAAGTTAACTTACTTTCATAAAGCACATCGAAAAGGATAAAAATAAATAGGTTTTTTTTTGGTCGGAAAAAATGATTGCTCTGTGTCAGTGCACTGCATGCGAGCGTGTGTGTGTGTGTGTGTGTGTGTGTGTGAGGCTCTGCTCAGGATCACGGCTGCTGTCTTGCAGGTTGGCAGCAAGACTGTGCTGGAGTCTGACACACACACACACACACACACACACACACACACACACACACACACACGCCGCTCCTCTCTCTCTCTCTCTCACTCTATCTTTCTTTCTCTCTGCCCGCTGAGCTTCTGTAACAGGGTCACGTCAGGATTCTCCTCCACACACAGTAAACACACACGAGGCCAAGCAACAGCTTCCAGCTTCACACAGCACATCTACGACACACACACACACACACACACACACACGCACCACCGTGATAAGGAAATAACGTCTACTGTACTGGAACTCGCCGTGTTTTCTTTCCTGATCTATATTAAATATAGTTCATTTAGATTTCACTTCGTATCATAACAACCTCGTTATAAAGTCACTGTTCTGTTACACTGTCAGGAATAAAGGGAGCAGAAGGTGGTACTTCTTGTCGCTGAGGTGGTACCATCACAGGAACATCATTCCTACCACCTTTTACCTACATATAATGTAACTTTCAGAGTAATTTGCGGTGCATGATTGTTCTTTGAGGAGCATATGCGCACAGTAAAGGTCAGAAACCCTTGTACTTTTCATGGTATGACATCAGCAACGAGGAAGAGGACTGTTTAGTATCAGCGCGTAGCTGCAATGTACATCTAAAACGCTCTAACTGACAGACGCGACTGTGAAAAAGTAGGACATTTTCGAACGTAAACAACAGGACAGCAGGCATAAATCTGAGCTGCTTTGCATCCTGGAGTGAGAAAATGGAAGCCGGTCGAATGTGTACCACATGAGCCGAGTTATTTCACAGCTGAAACCTCAATCTTCAGATATTTTAATAATGTTTTTAGCCTTAAACGTGAAAGCTCAACGGTCGGCGCGCGGACCTGCAGCACTGCTGAATTACGGCCTCGTTTGAAACCTGTTACTACATTAATACATCTAAATAACTACAGCACAATTCATTTAGACCTTTGGCTGCAGATCCACTTGGCAGTGACCTGAAAAGAAAAAAAATAAAAAAAAAGGACACCTCAAAGGAGCACTGTTTATTCTCCATATCCGATTACGTCTCAAACGGACCGTCTGCATGATCAGACCCGAGTCTGGCACATTCCAGGTCAGCGTTTTGTTCAAAAATAATATATATATGTGTGTGTGTGTGTGTGTGTGTGTGTGGATTAGAAGAAAAGCAATTACAATGACACAACTGAACTAAACCACAGGCCAAACACGAGAGACGTCAGCGTTATTCAAACAGCACTTTCCTGGAAATGAGTGAAATCTCCACTATTAAGTCACTTCTGAGTTCAACTTTCAGGATGGAGAGGAGGGAAAAAAAAAACACACACACAGGCCAGCTGGGCAAATTCAAACGTGGATTTCCTTTCCATCTGCTCAGCTCTCAGTGTCCGAGTCGTGCACTTTGGACAAGTGAAATCGAAACAAACATTCAGAAATACATTGCTCTGACTCCTTGGAGCGCAGCTCACCAACAAAACACCGCCGCAGGAACGTACCAGAAAAACTCTGCCATGCTGCATTACACAATTCGACACAACTCCGTGTCTCTGTGCCGATTTTAAACGCATACTCACGTCTGAAAGGTTTATTTTAAAGCAACAAACTCCATACTTTCTCAGATATGCCAGGCTGAGCCACAGCAACGGCTTTCCAGAGGCCCGAAATCATTTAAAACGATCCGTAAAACAGGATTTCATGCAAGGAACGTTACTTCAGGAAGAAGATTCCGGATTGGAGGCAGCACACAGGCGAGACAGGCGAGACAGGCCTGAGAGAGAAGACAAACCGTCAAACCTAAAATATCCTTTTTTCTCTAATAATGCTAAAAACACACGTGGCACAAGCTGAGTGAACGGATATCATCAGGCTTTAGGAACAAATTAAAATAATCACTAAAGGACGTATGCAGGGATATTATATGTGCAGTATATCAGCATTTTTTTCTGTTAATCCTGATTGTCAAGTTTAGAACAATTCGCAGAACAAATACACAAATGTTAAGCAAATCGACAACACTACAACGCACAGCACACTAATATTCACAACAATATTCTCAAATGTTTTCCAGCAAGAAAAAAAAAATTTCAGGAGCGCCCATGAGCCATGTGTGCATGTGACAACTTTTTGCATTTTATTTTTATCCTGCTATGACTACCAGGATTAATACAGTGCCAGCTTAGAGTAGATGTTTGAGGTAGCACTAAAAAAAACTGAATGTTTATCATAATAACAATAATAATAATAATATTAATAACAATAATAATAATAATAATAATAATAATAATAAATAAATAAATAAATAAAAAATACCGAACTGTAACTCTGGGTTGCTTTTTTTTTTTTTTTTTTTTTTGCATTTTGCATTTTGAATAATTAACAGCTAGAGGTTTTTTTTTTTTTTTTTAAACTTTGCCCGCCCTTTTCTAAACTTCCATCCAAACATTAACTCACTTCGCCCACAAAGCGCACGAGGCCCTTTTTCTTTTTTTTTTTTTTTTTTTTTACCTGAGTCAGACACAGAGGAGAATACATCATGGTGAAAAAACGGAGAGACGCGAACGGAGTGGAGAAAAGCGCGATCAGCAGTCAGATGAGCAGGTTTTCACAGTTATTCATCATCATCATCATCATCATCTTCATCTTCTTCTCCTTCTTCAGCAGCAGCAGCAGCAGCGCCGGCGCTTCCACCATCGCCGCCGCACTCCTCTCGCGCTCCCGGTGCAAGCAGCCCAAGTTTGGAAAGCTCGCGGGAGGGAGGGAGAGGGAGGGAGAGAGAGAGAGAGAGAGAGCGAGAAAGAAAGAAAAAGCACGCAGGAGCCGCGCACGAGATTTGACCGCCGACTAAAGAAGATCCGAAAACGTGGAGGCTCGGGCGAGCTCGTGCACTTTAGGAAACGGGGGAGGAGGACGCGGGAGGGAGGGAGGGAGAGAGAGAGAGAGAGAGAGGGAGAGGGAGAAAGAAAGAATCAAAGAAGAAGAAATGAAAAAGAGGGAGGAATGAAATGACGTTATGAAAATGGCCCATCCCATTAAAAAAACGCGCAGAACTTAAAGAAGCAGGAACTCTCTCTCTCTCTCTCTCTCTCTCTCTCTCACACACACACACACACACACACACACTCTATCTATCTGTTTATCTATCTATCTGTCCTATTGTATTTTTTCTCAGGTGCGACTTTTTTGCTCTCTCTCTCTCTCTCACACACACACACACACTCTCTCTCTCTATCTATCTACCTATCTATCTGTCTGTCTTCCTGTCCTATTGTTGTTTTTTCTCAGGTGCGACTTTTTTGCGCGCTCTCTCTCTCTCTCTCTCTCTCTCCGCTCCCGGTGTGGCGCGCGCGTCCCCGGGCTGAACCTGGGATCCCGGAGCGGAATGGTCAAAACTGCAAAATCGCGTGCACGCTGCGGCACCGGGAGCGCGCGTGCACACTCACCCGTTAACGACAAACGACAACATTTCATTCGCGTTTTCGGCAAAGTTCTTATAAGTCCCTTTTGAAGAGGGTTCTTCTTAAATGTCTCACCGGTGGAACCTCAAAAAATAAATAAATAAATAAATAAATAAGTCAAAAGCAGAACTCATGAGGGTTCTTCAGTTATCCCTCTTGAGGAAACCCTTAGAGCTTCTAGGCTAAGCAGAACCCTACAGCAGTGTTTGGGTTCTGCTGGTGTGACATCACTTAGGGTTCTACACAGAACCCTAAAACAGGGCGAAATCCTGAAAGGTTCTGCGTACAGCCCTATAACAGAGCGCTCAGGTTCTGCTGATGCGGCTATCCGAATGATTCTGACGATGCTTACCTGCGGACGGAAAAACTGTCAAATGCACAACGCCGTAATTGTTCATCAGAGGAAACCCTTAAAGGTCCTATGAAGAACCCTACAGCCAGGGAATCCTTAAAGGTTCTTTGTAGAACCCTGTAACAGAATGTTTGGGTTCTGTCACTGAGAAAATCCAAATGATGATGTTTAACTTTGGAGGGGAAAAAAAAAAGGAAAATGCAGAACGCTTATAGTTTCTTCGGTTCTCCTTCTGGAGAAACCCTTACAGGTTCTATGAAGAACCCGAAAACAGGTAGGGTTTAGTTTCAGCTGGTGAGACAATCCAAATAATCAAGATGATGATGATGATGATGATGATGAGTAACTGTGAAAAAGGTCAGATGTAGAATGCGTAAAGGTGTTGCAGTTCTCCGTATGGGGAAACCCTTACAGGTTCTACGTATAACCACAGAACAGAGTGTTCGGGTTCCACCACAGTGACAATCATCACGATAATTAACTCTTAAAAAAATGCTGACATGCAGAAAGCAGACTTTCACCTAAACTGGAGGCTTTTTTAAGAAGCTAAGAACCCTTAACTATACAAGAACCCGAGTCTGACTATGCAGAGAGTGTGAACGTGCCTCAGAAACACTGCTGCATCGGCTCTCCAAACCTGACCGGTTCCTGAAAGAACCTTAAATGCAATAACGATCGAGAACCGAAGCGGGCACGAGCTGCATGAGCGCGATCCACACTGCACACTTTTTCTCTATACTGTTTCTCTTTTTGGTCAACTTCACCAACATTCTTAAAATAACACTGCGTGTGTGTGTGTGTGTGTGTGTGTGTGTGTGTGTGTGTGTGTGAGAAAGCTAAATTACTTTTTAAAGCCAAAAACATTACATATTTTCCCTCTCTGTCTCACACTCTGTCTACATTTATTAAGACTGTAGATTTGGGAAAAAGTTCTTAAACTTGCTTTAGAGTAAAAAGCTCCGTTACTGAAACTTCTTTCATTCAGTCACTCGGTTTTATGCCTTCAACTTTTAGGCTTTTCTAAAGATCACAAACTTTATTTATTTATTTATTTCAGCTCAATAATAGTAGAAGTAATTATGCCTTAAAAATCTAAACAGCTGTCCACAAATATATATATAAAAAATAATAATATTCCTAATGTGGCTTTTCTTTCTTTTTTTCCACATTAAGGTTTTAATTTTTTTTTGTCTGAGTTCACAAAGAAATCAAAAACAAGCTTAAATAATCAGAACTACTTTTGCACACTGTGACAAAGTACATACACTCATGCCTCAATCTTAAAGCCATTATTATTATTATTATTATTATTATTATTATTATTTATTTTTTCTCTTTTTTATATTTTCCTCAAACAATGTTAATGCTCACGAGACAGTAAACCATGCTGCATCTCTAACCCGAGAACCTGAACTTCATCGAGTCATGGATGTCTCCACACACACACACACACACACACACATGATAAATAAGTTTTAAAAAATATTATTAATAACAAGTCTTTTAGCTATATCTATATTTAGAAATAAAAACAAAAAAAGTGCATTAAAAGGAACTTCTAAACTTCTTGAAACATAATTTCAGGACCTTTAGCACTTTTAGAAAAGTTTGAATTTAAATTACAGGTTTTAAAAAAAATGTTTATAGCCTGCGAGTAATAATAATAAAAAAAAATAGTATTAAATTATAAGCAGAGGGGAAGAGGAAGACACACACACACACACACACTTCCTGGATAGAAACCGAAAATGTCCTTGCAGATCATGAACTAATAAAATAAGTGTGCTGTTGTGAGCTTGAAAGTGTGCACCTTGTGCATTATGGTGCTGTAAAATTATTCAGCACTGAACTCGGCTGAGAGTGAAAGTGAAGTAAAACGAGTGTAAGTGGGATTAAGTGTCGAAGTGTGGCATGAGGCTCAAAAATCTCCCCGGCTTGTGAGCGTGTTTTTATTGCCTGCTTGGCGCTGAGCTGGCCCTGCCATGGCCCTGCGTGTTCCAGCCCTAAACACCGCGTTATTAGGTGCAACTTTCGGTTTGATGGACACGCCGTGTGGGCCTGTGCTGTTTATTATCTCGCATCGGCGAACAGGCGTGAAAGAAAGTAGCGCAGTGCAGCTTCACAGGCGCCGCAGAGCCACACGGAGCTCCGGAGCTCGGGCTGAGATTCCTCCCAGAGACGGAGCGCCTCCGCCGGCCTGCGGCTTCAACTTCACGCCGGTGAGCTCCGGGATCCGGCCGCGGCCATTTTTCCTGCTGAGCAAAACGTCGGCTTTGAACTTGAAATTGGCCTTGTGTTTGTGTGTGTGTGTGTGTGTGTGTGTGTGTCCTGTTAATAGACAGACACATACACACACACACACATATGCACGCGCGCGCGCGCACACTTACACACGCACACACACACACACGTAGGCTATCTGCCCTGTTTTTTCTCAGGCTGGCAAAGAACTAATAACTTTCACTGCAGGGGGAAGAAAAAGCCGAGGTCGGGGCGTCTGATAGCACAAACACACGCCTTAACGTCTCGCACTAAGCTGAAGGCTTGGCTCAGGACCATGAAGGCGAAAACAAGCCCCGGAGCAACCGGCTTCAGACAGAGAGGAAGCGGGCAGAAAACCGGAACGCGTTACGACACTTGTTCTTGCGGCGATCTCGGCTTGACTTCATTATTAAGGACACGGGACAACTAGGGATCATGTGCAGGAAATGAAAGGAAAAACGGACAAATGAAAGGGATTTGCTGGACGTACCATGTTCGGAGTGAGAGCGCCAGCCGGAGCGGGGAAAGTTGGGTCTCGGAGGCTTTTCGCAGCGCTGCGGCGCGCTGTCACTGCGCGCTCATGTCGTCCGGGGCGGGGGGTTTCTCTCCTTTCATTCACCTACTCTATTATTCCTCCAGATCCATTTCTGCTCTGTGTCACAAAGTGTAAAATCCTCAGTCCTCGGACAGTCAGGGGCCACACGCAAAGTCGTCTCCGGTGCACAGCGAAGAGGTTGTTTTGGTTTTATTATTAGATGTTTTTTTTAGTTTAGAGTAAAATGGAGCGCGCTCGGACTCTCAGCTGCGTCTGGGCCGGGTCTGTAGCTCTCTCAGCCCGCTGTGCTTTCCACTCACACACACGCCGAGCTCCTGTCTCATGGCTGTAGGGTGATCAGCACATCACGTCTTCCTCGCTTGTCCTCTCGACTTTATTTTATTATCACGACGGAAACGGCGGCGCAACAACACCAACACCACCAACACCTCCACCACCAAGCACACCAGCAGCAGCCGCGTACAGTCGCGGAGAAGGAATTGATGAAACGCGTCGGAGGTGGCGTGTGTGTGTGTGTGTGTGTGTGTGTGTGTGTGTATGAGAGAGAGAGAGACTCTGTGTGTGTGTGTGTGTGTGTGTGTACACAAGGGAGCCCGTGGTCTAGCTCTGCTTTATGGCGCAGTTAAAAGCAGGTTGTTTGAGAATATTGAAGCATAAAATCGAGGATGAATCCAAAAGGACAAAAGCAGCTGATTTGAACCTGATGGGTGCAAACTAACCCCCAACCCCCTGTAGCCTCTGTCATTAACTCTAATGAATTAATCCCACATGCAGGACTTTAATCAAAAGCAGCAGCTTCCACTGACTTTCCACGTGTTTCGTGTGTGTTTCGTGTGTGTGTGTGTGTGTGTGTGTGAATTTAGTCAACCGTTCCTACAGGCGTGACAACTTTCAAAGCTTCAAAAGGTACACTTGAGTAACTTCTGGCTATTTAAAGTTAAGCAGTTTATAATCTGCATCGGTTTACACTCCTGGTCTGAATCATTAACCCTTTTCACTCCTAATTATTATTATTATTATTATTATTATTATTATTATTATTATTATTATTGTGTGACATTATTATCATTACACACTGTTTTATT
>JAKKZN010000008.1:3031324-3044275 GCA_033441825.1 Pangasius elongatus
TCCCCTTTAGGCTCATATGATTAATGGCTAACACACGGTCTCCAACGTGAAGGGCCCCAGTCCTGCGTGCGCGCACACACACACACCCACTCTTAGGATTTGATTTTCAAGGCAATAGACTTTTTTATGGCGTATTTCAAAACAAAGACAGGCAACAACAGCCTTTGAAGTTCTAGTTTTCTTTGAGAGATTATCACAGGAACACTGGGCATGAACACACTTGAGTAGACAGTGGGGCACCATGTGCACACACTCATTCACACCTAAGTTCAATTAAAAGTAGCCAATAGTTTTACCCCAAAAGCTTTCTACACACACAAAAAAAATGAACCATGTGCTGTAGTTAGCTAGGAGGTCATGCGAGACAATGGGATGCCAGCTTTAAAGCTAAAAGAGTAAAAGAGGAAGAAGTGCTTGGATTTGTTCCTTTGATCAAACTTATCACTGAAAGAAGCCCAAAGCTCAGAAAAGTGAGCTTGTGAAAAGAAAAAAAATCTTTAAAAATGGAGGCTTGGCACTGCTAGACCCGTACCCCAAGTACCACTAAACCCTTCAGTTAACAATGTTGATCAAGTACCATTAACATAAAATCAGCAGCTAATGGAAAAAGCACAGTCCCAGAAGGCATTGCAGTTTTGTTGAGCGAAAATATCAATTTCATCAGAAGTAGCAGTTACCCCTCATCCTATACACGTATGTACGCATGTGTATGTGTGTGTGTACCTGTGTGCGAGACCGAACGCGCAGTCCGACCTCTACTCCTAGCCCAATTTCCCGAGGAGCCATGGTCTCTACCACTAAGGGTCTCCTGGAGGGTGTCTCTTCAGCTCCACAGTGAAAATCACAGAGCCGGACGACTCCAGCTCATCTACAGCACACACAATTCACTATTCATCATGTTGCAAAATATAAATACCATCATAAACAGTTACAACTGACAGGAAAAACAGGGAGAACATTATACGGTGCCTTGCAAAAATATTCACCCCCTTGACTGGGGGATACATACAGTAGCATAAAAGTTGTGATTGTATAAGTATTCACCTGTCTTGCTGTGATACCACTGAAAGAACCACAGAAGTTCAATTTTGAACATATTGAACATATCTCTTTTTTTAATATGGCATAACTGCAACTCTGCCTAGAGGAGGCTGTCCACCACAAATCAGTGACTGAGTAAAGAGCTCAGCATGTGCTTAATTATTTAACCCTTCCTGAGTATGACACACACCCAAGTTGTCCTCGTCTTTCTGAATGCGCAGTCTGACCATGTCCTCAGCCTGCTGGAGGACCGCCATCGCCTCGTCAATTCCACAGTTCTCCAGTTTTACGCTGTCTATGCCCAGCAAACGATCACCAGGCTCCAGTGTACCTGTTCTGTGCGCACACACACTCACCATAGAGTACGCACGCATAGATCGAGTATCCTATAATCTCAGGTCTTTACACTGGTGTTAAATTGCCCGTGAATTTACCTGTGAGCAATGCTCCCTCTCTTTATCTCAGAGATGATCAGAGGCCTGCCTGGCTTCTTGCTTGCTGTAACATTATAAAATTACTGTCAGCTATGAAACTCCATTCAATTAATATAGAAATTGTATTATACATTGGCTGATGAAGTAAGCAATAGTAGATCCTGTGTATTATTACGCAACGGTGCCACCTCTTGGTCAGGACTTACCGCTGATAGTAATGCCCACCTCCACCCCACGCTTCTTTGGCAGCTTCACGTGAAACGTACCACTGCTCGGGATTACAGATTCTGACACAGGAAGCACACAAATAAATCACCGTGGTTAATCTACTGATCTTCTGATTGAGGCATTAAACACTACAAACTCATTGAGAGTCACAATACTACAGAGTTTAGTACAGGTGTAATTTTCTCTTAGACAGGAGTTCATTCACTTATTCAATACAATACGGCTGTGTCAGAACTAGGCTTGCGTAAAAGCTAGGACACAATCACAACTGCAACATTCTCTGTCCATCACTACACACATATAGAGGGGAAGGAGGCGTGGCTTCTGTGCCCATCAGCCCCAGGGAAGGAGGCGTGGCTTCTGTGCCCATCAGCCCCAGGGAAGGAGGCGTGGCTTCTGTGCCTCTCCGCCCCAGGGAAGGAGGCGTGGCTTCTGTGCCTCTCAGCCCCAGGGAAGGAGGCGTGGCTTCTGTGCCTCTCAGCCCCAGGGAAGGAGGCGTCATCTCTCTGCCTGTCAATCTTATGAAAGGAGGTGTGGCCTCTGTGCCTGTAAGTCCCAGTGGCCTACTTCTACTCCTCTAACACTTATTTCTAATAAAAATTAAACTGTTTGCACAATACAGAATTAAATTGTATAACATCATATTGCATGCAACATATCACCTCAATCTAAATCATGTTAAACATCTGATGTGACAGCTTAAAATGTCTTTCAAATATTTGATTAACAATCATGTATTGCAGCACACATTTAGAGATATACACTACTACTGCTTTGTGTTTTCCCTGCTCCAGCTACCATTAACCTTGCTGTTGAATTAATCTGTAAAATTTCATTCAGGAAAAATGCTAGAGGTGCGGCAGTATCTTTCAGGTACCTGCAACGTCAAACTCGACTTCTAGTGTGACCTGATTGGACAGAGCTGCGTCTCGGAGAAGCTGATTGGCCTCCTCCAGTGTTCCGTCATCCGTTGGGATTCCATTTATAGAGAGGACTCTGTCTCCAGCCTGCAGCACTCCACACCTACAAAATAACTGACTGATGAATAACAGATTCTCTCACAACACACACAAATTGAGACAAACAATGAAATAATAACCGTTTTGAAAAAAAACATTTATTTTTATATTAAGCATTTATTTATTTTGCTGGCATGGTTTGGCTCCACCCATCCCTTTGGATGAAGGCGTCACTGTAAATCAATCTACAATTCCTCTATCCAATAATGAAACATTTCTATCCCAATGGGCGTGGACACTTCCAGGATAAACCCGCCCCCATTCACAAGGCACGAGGGCTAGCTGAATGGTTTGATGAAGATGAAAATTATGTAACTCTTATGCAATGGATTTCACAGACCTCAGCCCTTAACAACAACGGGAGATTTGTTTTGCCATGTTAAGACAGTGACAGCACTCTCCACCACCATCACCACAACACCAACTGAGGGATAAGCTTCAACACTAGGGAGTTCTGGAGGCCCATGGAGTCCCAAAACCTTACTCCATTTATTTGTTGCCAGTCTTTAACCAATGCACACACATTTCCCTGTAAAGCATCTTCATCTCCCTTGTTAATATAATGTGCAGCTCCAGTGTTGGCTAATTAGCTCTGTGTGTTGTGCCTTCATCACAGCTCATTTTGCATCTGACTGCATCTAACATATAGTGAGTTTCTGAGGGAAAATGGAGTTATATAGCCTACAGTAAGGAGATTAAGCAGTGCAATATTTTACGGTCTTTGAACTGATCTTCCAATTAGCACACCGTCAAATGGTGAACATGTGCAAGTTGAGGTACAAGGTCAAACACAGCATTTTGCAAGATCTTGCTCACCACCAAAGGTTCAGACATCTGAGCCATGATTCAAACATCAATTCTATATGTTCTATATAATGTCATGTGTAAGCACAAGTCACCTTTCAGCAGGTGAGTCTGGCTCTATGAATCGGATGCAGGCGGGTGTGGAGAGCGGCTCTGTGGCAAACACTCCTCCCTGGAGCTGCAGGCCAAAGCCCGTGAGTGGGTCTCCTCTCAGCACCACCTCATTATTCTCAACGTGCACCACCTGACCACCAACACCCACCGTGCTGGAGAGAGACACTGATGATGCAGCAGAAAGACAAAGAGAGAGATCAGAGAAAGAAAGACAAGTGGAGAAAGAGAGCTGAAAGGGATCAGATGAGACCAGAGAGAGAGAGAAAGACCATAGAGAAAGATGCAAACAACAGACCAGCGAGAGAGAAACAGACCAAAGAGTGGTTAGATGAGACAAAGTGAAAAAGAGAGAGAGAGANAGAGAGAGAGAGATCAGACAAGAGGAAAGAAAGAAATCAGATGAAACCAGAGACAATAAAGAGAGATCAGAGAAAGAGATCAGACCAGAAAGAGAAACATAGACCAGAGAGAAATTAGATTAGAGATAAGAGAAAGATATGACATAAGCACAGAAAGATCAGAAAACGAGTGAGCAGAAAAAGAGACAGACAAAAGTGTGATCAGACCAGAGACAGACATGAACATGAGAACTCCTAATTTTTAAGAACATTCCTTGTATACATGTTTTTCTACTTATTTCATTGCACCATCCTGCATCATGTTACACCTACTGCATCGACAGTCTGTAACCATTATAGTTGTAGAAAAACAAAGGAATAAACCTAGAGAATGTTCTCTTACATGAGCTCTTGTGCTCGGTTCTCCTGGGTTTCCTCCTGATGGTGGTGCTGCGTGGGCTCGATGGGTACGCGGGCAGAGTGCTGCAGGGGTACGGGCTTGGATACACAGAACCGCCCTTACCGCTGTGAAAGCCTGATGTGTGAGACGAGCTACCGGATGCCACAGCTACAGAGCAGAACAGCTACGTGTTTATTCAATAAATCTGTTTAAAATAATTCATCTAAGAAAGAACTAGGAACTGTTAGTTTTTTAGTTAGGGGTATTGGTCCGAAGTTGTCACACAAGTACTACTGCAAGCTACTATTCAGTATGCAATGTGTATTTATATCGCATATGCACATGCAAACACACAGGTGCAAGATAGTGCACTCACATGTGCAGTGGGAGTGTGCTGGGGTGGTGTTGCTCCAGGTTGATGGGGTTTTGCTGTGAGTGGGTGCAGGAGAACTGAGGTAGTTCACACCAGACTCCCACTGACGCTGGCTGCTCCTCTGGACGCGCACTGCAGACACACACACAATCATGTCTGTGAGCCACCAATCACACACACACACACACACACAATCATGTCTATGAGCCACCAATCACACACACATAAAAACACAGACAGAAAGATTTTGACAGGAGGAAAGATGATCTTTTGCACACAGGCTAAGAAATCCTGCTGAGGAAAAAGATTCTTTCTAGAAGATTCTCCACACTGCTTCAGGCACATGTTCTAAACATTCATTCTTTCATTTCTCTCTGTCTCTTACATTTGCTCGCCAGCTTGGATAAAGCTGAGAGCAATGGAGGAATAAGCATTTTAAAAACAAAAACAAAACAAAACAAAACAACGTCTCTGATCACTTCAATAAAAATCAAAACACTGGGATTTTTCCTTTGAAAGAGTGAAAGTGTGTGTGTGTGTGTGTGTGTGTGTGTGAGAGAGAGAGAGAAGACATTAATGATGCTAAATTATCCACCACCCTGCACCACTAATTAGTTCAGGCCATGCCCACCAGAACAGCTGTTTGGAAGATTTTTTTTGTAGTCAAGAGCACAAATAAATGCAAGAAATTTCCATTTGGACCACAGCAAATCTATGAAATTGGAGAAGAATTATTGGCACCCTTCATAAAACTGATTGGATAAAGTAAACATTAATCATTATAAATATTCCACTTAACAAAGGGGACACTATTTATGTTAGTTCTCATAAATAATCATTCTCATTAGAAGTTTTTTCTTTTTTTTCTTCAAATAATAGTATTTTCTCTCAAATATATTCAGGCTCAATTATTTAGACTCCTGAGGAATGTTTGTAAAATAAATGCAAACAAAATCTCTTGAAATACTTTCATTTGTTTTCTGTTTTCCTGGAGAATATGTATAGGAAGTTGCACACATGGAAAATATTCACCCATTACCATGGAAAAAAACCCCCAGAGAACTTTCAACACAACAGAGAATTTTTGACCTGCACAAATTATATAATAGATATGAAAATACATAAGCAGAGTTGGACATTTGGAGATCATGAGTTCAATTAGCAAAATGCTACAGCCAGCTGCGGTCTAGAGAGCAAACTGACTGTGATCTCTGGGGGAGAGGGGCATACTCTCTCCCCTGTCAATCACAGTGACCCTAGCCAATCGTAGGTGTATGTGAGCTCATGTATGTGGAAGAGGGTGGATAGCACTTTTCTCTGATTGGGTGACGCAGCATGCGCAGTAGTTTGACAAGATGTGTTTGGCTGGCTTGTTAGCCACACAGTGAAAATAGACTTACAGTAATAATATATTGTGGCCACACACTCAGTAACTTGTGGACACAAATTATTATGTTGTGGCCGCAAGATACCAAAGTCATAGCCATGAATTCTGCAACCTGAGCCTACCACGTGATATGTTGCATGAACATCAGTGTTTAATACGTGGCCTCCAGTTAATTATATAACAGGAACAGGTGATTCACTCTCTCTCTCTCTCTCTCTCTCTCTCTCTCTCTCTCTCTCTCTCTCCTCTTTCTCCCTTTCTCCCTGATGGCTGAAGCTCAGCACAGACGTCTCTCAATGTCACATCTACTGACAGCAGATCTTTAAGAAGGTGTCAGACATGCAGCAGCGGTGGAGCCGGTGCCCAATTTTATCATCTGTCAGATTTATCAGTTTAGGTGGTAAACAGTGTAAAGAAAAACCCTGTTTGTGTTTGCATTATAGCTGAGATCTGTCACACACACTCTGAGCGTTACACACACAGAGTGCAGTGTTGAAAACCGAATACGAGGAGCAAAGCAGTTCCTTTAGAGTTGCACTGGAGCTAATATAGCTAATGAGCAAAGCGTATAACTACCAGTTTAGCATCGTGCCAGCTGCATGACTACCAAACTGGTTTAAGTTTTCAAGCAGCACCTATCTCAGACAGACATGCTGATGTGGTTTCTGATTCTGACACTGTATGACATGCTCTTATATTTATTAAAAATGGACAAAATCGTAAAAAAAATTTGGAGCTCTATCTTGAAGCTGAATCACTTTTTCCTCAGCATGGCAGACCCGAATACACTTATAAAATTACAATATTGTGCTAATTAATACAGTTTTCATTAATCTATTAAAGCAGTACTTACAGTCTCACATAGTTCTGTGTGTGTGTGTGTGTGTGTGTGTGTGTGTGTGTGTGTGTGTGTGTGTGTGTGTGTGTGTGTGCCCACAGCGTTCTGTGGATTAAGAATGATTCACTGCACATACAAGAGTAGCCCAAAGAGGTCTGCCTTCAGCCACTACAAACACAGCACAGCCTGCACAGAGGTCAAACAGGAGCAGTATGTGTGTGTGTGTGTGTGTGTGTGTGTGTGTGTGTGTGTGTGTGTGTGTACCCGTGTCATGTAGGCCATGTGGAGAAGGCAGGATCTCCAGTTTAGTGACCTCTGAGGAGTTGGCCAGCAGCTGCTGAGCTTCCATTAAAGAACAGTGCTCAGTGCTCATGCCATCTATAGCCAAGAGGATATCACCTACATGCAGAGCACCACACCTGAGACACACACACAGAGAGAAAGAGACATTAAAAATCAAACTGCATGTCATGCTAAACTGAATTTTATGGATGTCATTTTACAAAGTGGTGTATTAAAGTTCAGCCAAGACCAGTGGCTGCTTCTATAGCTTCTGAGAGGACATTTAAATCATATTCATAAATGTTCATCAATTTCACAGCTAAGGCTGGCTATCTTGAACCGAAACATTAGATTATCAGATTAGCTGGATTTAAAGATGGACTGTGTGTGTGTGTGTGTGTGTGTGTGTGTGTGTGTGTGTACCTCTCTGCGACACTGGCAGGTTTGATTTTCTGTATTGTAATGACATGTTTGTTCCTGTAGAGGGCAGTGGTGAGGCTCAGTCCCAGCACAGAGCCGGCGCTCTTCATGATCTCCACCTGCAGAGGACCTGAAGACTGTTGCACTGACTCTGACCAAACACACACACACACACACACACACACACACACACACACACACACATACAGTGGGAAGTTTATACACACTAGGCCATGCCCACTAAAGGCTTGATGCTGCACTCATCTTAACTTGGAAGTGAGAAGTCTGAATTTTTGAGCTTGGCGTGTTTAAGCTACAAAGTGGGAAAACAAACATGGGCACGTATTTTGTTAGCAAAAAGCTAGCCAGATAACATTAGTGATCGTGAGTTTGCTGTATTTACTTTCTCAAAACAGTTAATTGTATGGTCAGTGTTATAAATTTAACTGACAAGTGTGTCTATGTTAATTGATAGAAAGAAAATATTACTGTAACCTAGTTAAAGTAGCGAAGTGATAAGTTATTTGCTGGTGTGAGCGGCCATGTTGATTTGATGTCATGTGTTGAACTCGAGGTTGAAGAGACCTTCCTGAATAGGGAAGGAGTTCCCGAATAGGATATCCGAGTTGAGGGTGTGTTTTCTTTGGTTTCTCCGAGTTAGAGGTTGGACGTTCTGACTTACAAGCTTTAGTCAAATGCAGCATTAATCCGAATACAGTTACAGATATGAATATTTGGAGAATTGAACAGATACAGATACAGATAGTGTCACTGTGTAACACCCCTAGTGTGTAGGTATTGCATGTGTGTGTCATATGGGAAAGTACAGCTGATTTATGAAACGTGGTAGCAGAAGTTGATTGTTTTTGCTTCAGGGTGCACGTACGCTCACCCATGACCGTGATGTCGTACTCGATGAGGAAATAAGCTTCCTGGCTGCTCTGCATGAGCAGAGTGAGAGCGTCAGCATGTTTCCGTCGGTTTACAGCCACACCGTTTACACTCAACACCCGATCCCCTACACGCAGAGTCCCCTCCCTGAGAGAGAGAGAGAGAGAGAGAGAGAGAGAGAGAGAGAGAGAGAGAGAGCAAAAGGGTTAGAAAAGTGAAATAAATAAATAAATAAATTGACAGCTGAGACAGGAAAGTGAGTCAGAGGGAGAGATAAAAATTGGTAATAAAATAGAAAATGACAGTGAGGCTAAAAAAGAGAATACAGAAGAGTGAAATATATACACAATATTATAAATTAAAATAAAATTTACACCATTTCCCCATTTACACCAAATGTAGTCAGTCAGCCAAGACATGTTTGGTGTCTGACGTGTGCTGCATCTTTATCTTTCCACACAAGCTACAAAGCTAAATGTCGCTAACCAGTAATGAACGCTCATAGCTTCCAGTTTAGCATTGTGCAGCCTGCATGTCAAAGTTATCGCATACTCGTTTCAAAGGACATCATTACACTGGAGTGTGATCCTGGAGCAGAGTAACACCAAAGTACATGCTGAGGAAGAAAGTGATTCAGCTTCAAGATGGAGCTGCGACTGTTTTTAGCTCTCTGACGTCATGGCAGTCAGAAAAAACTCGCTGCAGCTTGAGGTGAGTGTGTGAAAACTTGAAGACATTTCCTTTGCATGAAGCTGGTAGCCATGAGCTTTCTTTACCGGTTAGCAACATTACCCTCATAGTGCAATCACAAAATCACAAAAAACTTGGCTGATAGATTACATTGGGTGTGTGTGTGTGTGTGTGTGTGTGTGTGTGTGTACTTCTCACTCATTATAATGCCATAAGTATGCTGCAGCTTCAGCAACCAATTAACAGACCTCCCCCCCAACACACACACACACACACACACACACACACACACGGCACAAACACTGGTTCCTTGTCTAACACGTTTCACAGAGCTGTCTCATGACATATATGGACACAGTGAAACACGCACACACACACACACATTGTGACTCATCTTATCTCACCTGTCTGCAGGGCCCCCAGGTCTGACGTAGGTCACCACTAGAGGACGAGCCTTATGCCAGTCCTCATGAAACCCACCTGCAAAGATCACACACACACACACACACACACACACACACACACACACACAGTCTGTTATTTATATGCTCAGCTAGATTAGCACTGAATGTTCTGAAATTACTGGGCCATATTTCTTGTTTTTTTTTTTGTTTGTTTGTTTTTTTACAGTAATCTTTTCACAAAGCAGAAAAGGGGTTCTTAGGTGCAGCAGCCTTGACACCAACTTATATTTAAAATCGAGGACTCAGTGTCCGTGTGGCTGCAGGTTTCTATTCTAACAATGCAGGAGCAATTCTTTAATCAGTTTCAATAATCTCTCAATAATCAAAGATGCTCTTCAGTTTACGCTGAAGAAAATCCAATCATTGTAATACTATCTATAAAAACTGAGAATCCATTTGCTGGGTTTTTTTCATGTAATTCAGTTACGAGTAAGAAAATTATTAGGAATGGAAACCTGCAGCCACAAATCATATCAAAAACCTCTGTGGTAAAGGCTCTGAGAAGAAAAGGAAAAGCTACAGACTCTGATGTACCTCGGAGCACGAAGCCAAAACTGTTGCCTTCTTTTTCCAAACACATCTCGATGGTTTTGGAGATGATGCTGCTTGGATTGCTGGGAGCTGAAACACACAGACGGAGCAAAGCAGCTCAGCAACAACGCGACAGAAATAACAGCTCGCATCATTCTCCAGAATAAAGCTCCAGTCATTCACTCTGACGCTGATCTTCTCAAAATTCTTCCCACGTAGTAGTGCAGTCACACGCTTGCATTAGCCTAACGTTTTGGATTTTTAGAAACATGACTGATACATGAAGCGAAATGCTACACTACGGGAAATAGACACAGTTAACATGGTTAAACAGACTTGTGGTCCAGAAAACATGGTACAGCAGTAGCACTAGCTCAGTAGTTTATGTGTCTATGCTAGTTGTGAGTTCAATCACTTTTGGGTTCTTCAGCCACGTTTTTAAGCCCTCCAGGACAGGAGTACATTTTAGGAGCAGGTCCTTTTCTGTTGACTTTTCAAACCCCACAAATCTGATATCTACGGCAATGTGCAGGACTTTCCGCACTTGACCTTCACACATCTAATGAATTGGTTTTGGGACCTGGAACTTTGCTTAGTAAGTCAGGACTTTGGGTGTGTTTCTCAGGGCATACCGAGAGGAGGTAGCTCATACTCGACTTCCAGCACCACCCTCTCTCCAATGTTCTTCAGCATGCTGATGATCTCGTCGTGCCGCAGTTTGGACAGGTTGATGCCGTTCACTGACTTTATGTAGTCGCCCATGTTCAGCTGGTCACTCCTGAGATTAACACACAGAGGATGACATAACATAACCACATGAACATTATTGCATTAGAAAAAGAAAATTATGATTTATGTTGCTCTGGCTGTCTTGAATGATTTAAAGGGGTTACATGTAACGATTTTTTATGCTATTCTTTACGAATTCATTACTTAGATAGGAATGCAACTTTAAAACATTTCCTGTTTTGTCAGATTTTTCATTATATCTCATTGTAGCTTGAGCCCTGTCTATGGATTTTAACATAACAGCATGCTTTCGAAGGAAATTTATAAGGCAGGTCTGTGCAAGTCATGATATGACTTGTGACAGCATGACAAATCAAGAGCTATGTCAGCTTCACATAAGTCCTTTAAGATGCAAAGCAACATACTGGTGTGTGTGTGTGTGTGTGTGTGTGTATGTATACAGTATGTGTGCGATGTGGCTTGAGCTGACACATAATGAGCTTGCATGGATGCTAATTTAAGCCTCTCTGCTGTCCTGCAGCACTGTGCATTTGCCTGTTAGCACTATTAACACACACACACACATTCACTCTGCATTAAGATGTAATTTAGCTAAACATGGGTATTCAGAATTTAACACAAGCAAATGTGCTTATCTTCTCCACACACACACACACACACAACACTCTTACTGTAGACTAGTCACAGCTTCAGCCTATAGTGCTCTCATACACACACTCACAAAGCTTCCTCAGTACTGAATATCTAAGAGACAAGTGTTATTGCATCATAAAATATAACAGCCAATCATGTTTCAATATTCAAATGCAGGCATTGACAGTGTTGCTAAACCTGTATTTCCCCACTGAATTTGGATATGTGCTAAATTCAGTTTAATCACTGCCATGCTTCGAGTAATTTATTACATTCAGTTGCTGTTGATGAGCTTAAAAATTGCGAACCATAAAAACATATATACAAAACTTCCATGCATCTCCACAACCGACTTCATGATTATCAAGCAGATATTATACGTAGTTTAATATGTTTTTAGTCTGTTTTTGTGGCTGGTTTGTCAGTTTAGTTTGAATTGTAAAATTTGTATTTACTTATGAAGCATCACGAATGTAAAAATGGATGTGCTTCACGGCCATTTTATTTTTTATGGAACTGTTACATCAAACGATTCATCATTTTATAATTTGATCTAGAAAAAGATTTAAGATGTTTAAAACGTGTCTTGGCTGGTGTGTTCCTTTAGTTTCAGCCTCCTCCATGAAAAAAACGCACATGCTGAAAGGCTAGGCATGCAGTGAACTGGGCTGCATTGTAATTTTGGATTGTCTCACACCTTCTGCTACTAGCTGTGAAGAGAGTGGAGACACACATGCGCACACACACACACACACACACACTGCTGCACTAATGTTATTTTTACACCTCACAAGTCAGCTGTAGTACTCTATTTCAATTTTCAAACGTCCAAAGGTGTTTGCCTGACCTCATGGTCTCGGGGGTTGTTGTGATGCATCAGTATTGACACACACAAACACAAACACAAACTAAAGCTGCATGATCACTGAGTTTCAGGTTATGTACACCTATTTAGTAGTATATTACACCTTACACATGAACTTGAAGGTCAGGGTGTTTGCACAAAATGCTGGATGAAATGTTTTTCCGAAGTGCAGAAGTGATTTAAGTTGCACAGTCTTAATGCAGGCAACAAGACACTTTCAACCTTATCCAAGAGATTAATCACAGGGTGCATAATAATGCTGGAAGTGGCCACCCGAATGTGAGTAAAGCGTAGCCAAGAAAAGGTGTACATGGTCATTACGTGCTGCTCAGGATTTCTCCAGTGGGTATTAAAGGCTAAGAATAATGTACCCTGCACCATCCACCACCAACTCTTACTGTTTACACCAAACAGGTCATCTCCATGTTGATGTTTTCATGTTGCGTGCA
>JAKKZN010000008.1:3053573-3064984 GCA_033441825.1 Pangasius elongatus
TGCTCCCTGTCCTCTCTCTCTGACATGTAGAGCAGGGACAAAGAGATCGAAGAGACATGTCCTTCTTCTCTTAGCTCTCTTCTGTGATTTTGTCAGACAGAGATCTGAATCTGCAGCTACTCCTGTCTGGCTCAACCGCTCAATCACTGGTTTATGGGAGCAATAAGCCTTAATAAACTTGTTGCAATGAATTAATAAAAGGTACTGACTGAATTACTGAATGTTACCTCTTGCTGCTGATCTTCATAAAGCATCTTATTTGAAAAATAAGATTGTGCTAAAAGAAGAACTGGAAAATAGAGACAGTAGTAATATCTGTATGGCATTGGTCTGGAGCACAAATCTGTTTTAAGCTAATATATATATTTTTTAAGTGTAAGTAATAAATATATGGGGGAAAAAAACATAGTATGATATTTTTTGCTTTTTCTAACTATGTATCATAATACATTAGGTTTGCTAAGGCTAAGAAAATTTTTTTTTAAATTGGATGATACTTTTTAACGTAATGTCTACAAAAATAAATTGAAAAAATAACACTGAATTCAGTAATCTTTTTTTTTATATATATTAGCTGCATGCAATCAATTTGTAACCAAAATTATAAAGATATCATGACAACCACAATATATTACTAAAGTGGATTGTGACTCATTTATCACAATGTTGATATTATACTGTCATATTGCCCAGCCCTCAGGCCAATTATAAACGAGAACATATATCTCAAACATATGAATTTCTGATGGAATATTCCAGGGTGACCTTTACCAAGAGTGTAAAACCAAACTTGGGAATCTTGATTTAGCGAAACCTAAATCTCGAAGAGCAAACCTAAATGAGCATTCCCAGGCATCTTACATACTGTCTATGGCAATATTGTAATGAATGTCTACCTCACATCATTTTTCTTTAAATATATGTCCCAATGTTGCTTCAAAAAAGATTGTTAGGTGTCATAATCTCATGAGCAAATTCAGTGACTAATGTGGCCACCCCATAAGGTTACAGTGTTTAGCTACACAGTGAGAATAGATTAGATTAGATTCAACTTTATTGTCATTGTGCAGAGTATGAGTATATAGCCAGTGAAATGCAGTTAGCATCTAACCAGAAGTGCAGTGAAGTTAGGTTTTGTTCATGTTTATATACGATAGTAAGTTCAACTGTGTCCTAAAACACATCAGTAAGTCTGTGAGACTGAAGAACTGGATGTGGTTTGAGATGGATATTTACAGAAAAGACTATTTACAGATGAGCTATACTTCAGTTACCTTCCATTAGCCTTGTAGCGCTAGTGAAAATGTAGAGAGTTGGAGAGAAGTTATTTTGGGGTTATATCTTGGAAGTGGGTTTCTAGGTTCTTCTCTCAATAAACTCTCTTGATTTAAAATAGCAGGATTACCTGGTCCAGTTTAAGGTGGATTTTTTTTTTAAAATTATTTTATTAACTTATTTTTTAAGGAAACTCTGTGTTCCACTTGATTTGTTCTCTGAACATGAGAAGATGGTCAGGTGTTTAAAGTTATGAGAACACTGTTGCTAGCCAACTGGAACATATTGATGCTAGGCAGAAACTAGCTAATGCCTGAGGCTATGGTTTTAGCTAGTACAGCTGCTAAGTCTTTTATAAAGACAGGATGTAAAGACAGGATAGCAATGGAAATGAGACAGAGCTATCAAGAATATCGACATTTTCCTCAGAAGTGTTGGTAAATTATTTTTAAAAAAAGACTTAATATGTTTAAAACTATACTCTAATTACACTTTACATTAACTTTCACAAGCACCGCCATACTGAAAGTCAACACTAAGTTAAAACCCAGAGCTGTGAGAGAATTTCAGCTACCAAAACAGTTGTATGAAAGTGTGAAACCTTTCCATAACTGTGGTAAACACCCAAAGAAAAATGGACACGTTCAAGAATTCTTGCTAAAATGATGGTTTGGGATGATTTTGATAGCAACACTGCCATCTTGTGGTTTGGAAGAACTCCAAAACTGGTCGTATGTTGAGACTTATAGACATTGAGCATGACCTTTTACTTTCTTATACTGGGAAACACCAGTGTGAAAGCATGAAAACTCACACACACACACGCACACACGCACACACACACACACACACACACACACACACTTGCCCTCCATTACACTGATTACCGAATATCACATTCACTCTGCATTTCCACCTTACCTTCATTCCCATTTCAAATGCATACACACTCAGAGGTACCTTTCACTCTTCCTTTGATGACTCCCACGCGGCAGCGTAGCGAGAAGAACACCCTCCTCTTCCCCTTTGCTCCTCCACCCGATCCCTTCTTCACTGAGCTGACGGAGGAGGAAACTCCATCGGGAAAGCGTTTGGGGTTGATGCTGCAACTCAGCCGCCACATCTCAACTACTACTGAATGTGCAACCAGGCATCTCTATTCTTCACACACATTCTCGTCTGTCCTCCTTTTCGTTTTCTCATCTCACTGTCAGAAGATACACAGGGGATCCCACTTTATTTATTGTCACGTCGTCACTTGATGGGAAAAAAATGATCAATGTCAACTCCACAAGACAAAGATGCTGGTGGGACTGTGTTTGTCAGTGTGTGTGTGTGTGTGTGTGTGTGTATGTGTGTGTGTGTGTGTGTGTTTATGTGAGAACATTTCTGGCCTGTAGAGTAGAAAGCAGATGGAGAACAGCTTCTCTCTGCAGAGATCCAGTCTGGCCAAACCACAGGAACAATTCCATCCTGAGAACACGGCTCACAGCTGACTTCATCTATTATACATTCGGAGAACTTGCACAACAGAAGTACTGACTTTGTTATTAGTAATATTAATATAGAATAATCTATGTGAGTATTAGTACTACTAGTACTAATATGATTATATTATTCAGCTGACAATTTTTCCAGTGTAATAGGTTTTCCTGCACTGAGAAAAGACTAGAAAGCTCATTTACTTGAGCCTCACTTACAATGGATGTCTAAGAGCATTTGGACATCGGTAGCATTCATGCAAAACACACATTTCTTGACGAATAAATTGTGATTTACTTACACAGACTTACACAAACTGAATGAGGTTTTCAAGCAAAAATAGTGTAGTTGCTTTAAAACAAAAATCATCTTCTAACAGTTCTGACTGAATTCTAACAATGTAATTTCCTTGCACCATGTCTCAAGTATTTCAGTGTACAAAACTCCCTGACATTCTATATAAATGATAAATAATATACTTTATAATCTTTTCTTTATCATAGTACAGCAGAGGTATTGTCACTGAAGCATGTGCTTGGACAGTAGGATCTTTCATTCAATTAGAAGCCAGGAGTCTTGACCAGCTTCCTAGTGTTTGCCAGTCAATGAGCAAACATGATGATTATTGTAGAATAAATGCCCAGACTGTTGTCACATCCATGGCAGGAGCACAGGACAGCCATCACTGGCCACATGGTCTGAAGACACAAATAATCTATTCTACTCCTTCTGTTAACGCAACGTATCAGACAGGACGCTATTGTTCTCGGTGTAGGACACAACCTCCAGAACTATGATGAGTGAAGGACAGAAAATTTCCTCCTAATGAATTTATTGTGCACAGAATTAATCACTCTGTACTTAATGCTCATCTGGTTATTGAACATGCATGATTCCTGGTGTAAAATAGTCTGTGTGTTAATAATAAAAGTTATACAGAAGATATATATTGTATATATTGTGTATATCTGGAAATTGGGGGGGGGGGTTTATGATTTTATGTGGTCATAGATGGGCAGTGAATAAACTGCATGTGCAATCAAGATTGGGAGAATCTCAAAGAAAAAAAAACAGCATATCATTAGTAATAAATAAATAAGTATTAATATGAAATAAGGTGGAAATAATTTATATTCATCATAGACTTTAATCTGATTGGATGAAACTAGATGGAATCATTTTCAGGGTTCACTGGTTTCAGTTCAGTGTTAACTGTGGAGCAGAAATGAAAGTGATACTAAAATGTCCTGTTTAGTTAAGATACTAAAGCATATGAGAAAAAAGAAACAAAAAAAAAACACACCTGAACTGTTATATCAGCATAACAAACCTGGGACATATATCAGGAAGATCATAAAATAAAAATAAAAACCAATAAAATAGCATTTTCCATGTCAGCTATTCAAGCTGTGTCATTGACATGCAAATATATTCAAAAATCCAGCTCTCTGATTGGATGTCATCGCTTAAAGCGCTTAAAGCGCGTTTTTTTTTTTTGTTTTTTTTACAGAATATACAGATCAAATTTTACTTTTATGCACATGATGGATACATTTTGAAGATGGAGAATTTTTCTGCATCTTAGAATAAATTGTAATAGTACAAGGTAATGTTCTGCTCTGACGCATGCATCACGTTTTTTCACGTGAGCTGAGGGGAAGTTGTCTGGACTCTCACCCTGAGAACTTCTTCACTCAGTTATTTTGGAGATTTTGCACTTGGCGAGATGGAGAGGAGCCCAAATTTTAAGTAAGATCATCCCTTTTGTTCTTGGTACAATGTAAATGTGAAGTTTTAAACAGTGATGATGTGATGATTTTTTATTTATTTATTTATTTTTTGAAGTGATTATGGAGCCACACATGGCATAGACAACCCTGGGTACATGCCTGCAGCACCGTCAGCACCAGGTAAAGCTATTATTAATTATCCTAAAATAAATATATTCAATTATTTCTTCTCTTTCATCTAAAATGGAGAGTGCGTCACTTTTTTTTTGGTTGTCAGTTTTACCCTTAAAGAGTCACGTGATGACATGTCACGTGCCAGTTCTTTCCCCCCTTTACAACATGTGTGTGTTTTTCACTATAATCTTACTCATGATCAGTGTGCTTTATTAAATGTTTGATAATTTGTGGCGCAAGTATTTGCGGAAACGAGCTCGTATTCGTTGAGTCCCGCCTCCTGGACCAATAGAATCGACGGATGGGGTGTTGCGTCATTACCCATCAGCCAATCCCAGCACAGGAGGAGAGATTTGAGAGAGTATGGAGGGGCGGAACAGATTTCCTGTTTCCTGCTTTTTAGATATTACACAATTAAAACAGCTAAATAATAGACCGTTGGTTAGAAACAACATTCAGCACAACACTAATACAACCAATTAAATTTTAAAAAATAATTTTAATAATAATAACAATAATAGTAGTAGTAGTAGTAATAGTATAAATTCATCTTCAGTAACAGCTTTATCCTGGTCAGAGATGTGGTGGATGTGGCATCTATCCCGGGAACACTGGGTGTGAGGCAGGAACACCCCCTGGATGGGACGACAGTCCTTCGCAGGAGACCATGCACACATATTCACCCCTAGGGGTAATTAAAGTCGCCAATCATCTACCTGCATAGTGGGAGGAAATCAGAAGTGAAGTGAAGTGCCTTTGTGGCCAAGTGTGGTGACCCATACTTGGAATTTGTGCTCTGCATTTAACCCATCCAAGTGCACACACACAGTANACTCGAACCCACCACCTTCAGGTTCACCTTCGGGTTACAAGTCTGACTCTCAGACCATTAGGCCACGACTGCCCCCAGTGAGAGAACCCAGTGAGAGAACCCAGTGAGAGAACCCAGTGAGAGAACCCAGTGATGCCTAAAATATTCACAAACCACTTTTTCTGAGGCTCATGTAAGGTCATATAGGTTTTGCTCTCTGTTTTAATTAAGATTAGGATTGCGTAAAACCTGGCAAAATCAAAATGACCTAATTTTGAGATTGCAGTGGTGATTGATGGCATTCTGAATCGTGCCTTTTTTTTCATAAACTTTATAAGTAGTCATAAAGCGAATCAGGCAAAAACATTCAGCTAATAAACAACGTGACCAGTCAGCAGTCTCGCATCACTTTTTTTTTTTTCTCTCTTAACCAACAAATCAGCATCAAAGGAGCACACCTTGGACGTAAACAGTCTGGTCGCTGTGTTAGCTTGGAGATTCTCTCTGCTTAGACACACAGGCGATGTAGTTTAGACAGCCTGCTATGCTACGCAAAGTGATTCAGTGTAAGTTTACATTTGGTTTATATTTAATTTATTCCTGTCCAGGTTTATTGTGTTGTAAATATAACGTTAAGAATTGTGTCATGGTGCACATCCTGCCGTGCATTTTTATTTGGTGCAGCTTATTAAAAGGGATAATTTAAGAAAATGTAAACAGTTTAATTGTTTAAAATGTAAAAATTTTAAACAATTTTAAAATATAACAATTTTATATATATATATATATATATATATATATATATATATATATATATATTCAAGATTCAAGATTCAAGAGTTTTTTGTCATATGCACAGTAAAACAGGAAGTTACACTGTGCAATTAAATTCTTAGCAATAGCAAGACAACGGCAGTAAAATTGTGTAATAAAAGAGACATTTACTGTCGGATTGTAGAGCACGTGTGTGTGTGTGTGTGTGTGTGTGTGTGTGTGTGTATACAGGATGTATTTTGTTTTTCTCACCATTCTGTATAAACTCTAGAGAGCGTTGTGGGTGAAAATCCCAGGAGATCGTCAGTTTCTGATGTACTCAAACCAGTCCATCTGGCTCCAACACCCATGTCATGGTTAAGTCACGGAGATGAGCCTTTTTCCCCATTCCGATGTTTGATGTGAACTTTAACTGAAGCTCTTGACCCGTACCTGCATGATTTTATGCATTGCACTGCTGCCACGAGCTTGAATGACTACATAACTGCATAATAGAGCAGGTGTACAGGTGTTCCTATTAAAGTGGGTGATGAATGTATATATGACCGGCCCTCTGGTAACTTCATGAGGTCTAATCTGGCCCCCTTTTGAAAGAAGCTTGGACACCCTTGATATACGATATATTATATAACTATATATTAATATGAATATGAATATAACTTGACTGTTTCAAGGCTCCTCACTACAAATGCTTGTTTTTGTCTCTGTTCTTGATAGAGAGGGTATGATATTTCGGAAAGTGCTTAAAAAGTTAGTTAGTTTTAAATTAAATCTTCTTCGTTTGCCCTAATTTGTAATTTTATATGCAAATGATCATGATAAATCAATGAATATGCACATTAGTCAGTGACGTCACCGACTTGTGACGAGCTTTTAAGCTGCTTAAGAGTGCTCATCTTCTTTAGTTATGTGTCTAAGATCTTATTTGTGTCATGTCTGCCCCTGCAGCTCCCTCGGCGCCCCCTGCTGGATTTTACGACACGGTGCCGGGGTACGAGGGGACGATGGCCGGTGCAGGTGAACACTGTTTATTTACAAAATAATAAATTAAAAGAAAGAGAGATTTATTCAGCTACTTATTCCACATCTTGTTTTGAAGTTTTTACAGTCAGGGTATCTGTTTAAAAAAAAAAAAAAAAAAAAAAAGTTGTCAAAATGTATTTCACCTGTGAAATAAATTCCCCTGACCGCTTCAGTACAGATTTATTTTATAAGCATAATCCAGCTTTTCTACCATTACGTTCATTTATTTAAACACGTGCACTACTTTGTCTTTTGGCCGTTTATTGAAGCTGTTTATTACTGAACCTTCCACCAGCGAAACATTTTTAATTGTCATTAGAGTCAAGTTGACATTATTTCTAGGCCAATCTATCAGACAAGCTAATAACTCTAAATATGGTGGCATTCTGATCAGAAAAATGTTCACGTTTTGATTTATCACTTTTTTTTAATATTTTGCTTGAAAAGTGTGACTGTAATGAAATATACAGTTCTTGATCTTTTCTTTGTATTGTGCAGAACAGACTGATCAATTCTAGTCTGTTTCTCACTCTATCTTTTTCTCTGTCTGGTTTTTGCAGGAGGGTTTCTTCCTCCCCCAATGCCCTCGGCGCCCATGCCTGCACCGGACAATCTCCCCGCCCAGTCCAGCTGGAAGTAAGCACCTTCTCACGCTCTGTGTACATTCTTTAAAAACAGAAGTGGCAAACGATGTTCTTTATAGTGATACCATGGGAGAACAGGTTGTTTTTTTGGCTAAAGAGACTCAGATTTATGGATTTTTAACCAAAAAGACTAAAAAGACTTTATTAGTAGTAGTAGTAATAGTAATAATAATTCAATTGATTGATTAATTAAATTTCATAATTTAGTATTTAACATTAATATTATTAGTTACAATTGTCCATAAAACAATCTCAAATTACTGGCAGTGAGCACTTCAACTTTGAGTAATGCCTTGCTTAAAAAAATAAAGAAAGAAAGAAATAATTGTGTCAAAAGTGTCCTTATGGAATAAAAAACTTACCTAAAATTTAGAGTGGCAGCTTCACTCCAAATAATCTTTAGCCAAGTTTATTTTAAAAAGTGCATTGAGTATTTCATACTGAGGAAATCGCTGTCTACCGTCTTCCACTTACATGACCTCACAAGCACTCACGATTGGTTAGTGTCGCTGTGATTGACAGGGAGAGAGAGAGTATGCCCCTCCCACTCAGCCACAGATGGCTGTGATGTCACTGGGATTTAATATCATCCTGTTTAGCTCAATCAGAATGTGTACTGATGACTGAGAAATGATGTCACTGTTATTATTGATTTATTTACTTAACCGGTGTTGTTCTTTATTTCCAGTATAACCTCCATTACAGAGGACGTTGCGCATGAGGCCTTTATGAGCTACGCGTCTAGTAAATGCTGTTACAGCTCGGCGCCTGCTCGAGAAGGAGTCATCACCAGCTTGGAGCCCTTCAACACCTACAGGGTGGGGAGCAAAAAGAAAATCTACTCTACATGATTTTCTACTTTCCGCAAATTTCGATAATCAGTCAGTTTTTTTTACAGAATTACATATAAAAAGCTAATATCTGTTACTGCAGCTAAATTGTAATCAGGACAAGTTCAGGTTAACTCTGTTAATGCTAATTATTAAAAAAGGAGTCATTTACGGAAAGTATCCTTTTATCCAGATAAATGATAATACCAGTCATTTAAAAAGGATCATAATCACACAATTGCATAAAAAAAAGTCATGATTTTGGAGGTGCAGTGTTTATGTGAATAGCAAAAGAAGCAAAACAGTGTCTTGCATGTGGTGATGATGTAACTGTCTTGACTTTTGCTTTATTCTCCTCCTGTCCGTTCCTCATAGTATCGCTTGGAGACTTTCGCTGAGACGAGATCTACTGAATGGAGTCAAGAACCCTACATAGGTAAAGAACATTCACCAGGTTTTTGGGTGCGGTGCAGTTTGTGCTTTCTGACGCACCTCACTGCTGTTAAGGGGGGGCACGGTGGCTTAGTGGTGCTGTGGCATCATCGGAATTCAAACTTGGGATCTCCCGACAATAGGGCAAACACTTTTCTTTTGTGCCATGTGTTATGATTTAGATATGCAGCTTGCACAAAGATATATTAGCTAAATTAGCCTCAAAGCTTTATTTCAAAACTGAAGATATTTTTAACACAACGCATCTTCAAACATGACTTGGCTGGACTGCATTTAGAAATTAGATATTAGTAATGTTATGCCTATATTAAGAGATGTACTGTAATGAACAGTGTCATCACTCTGCCTTAAATAGGAGTTAAATATAATTCTGAAACGCCAGCTGGTGTGTGATGTGGTTCTGTGTGATGTGTTTCAGGCCAGCCTGTGGATGCTTTTATCCAGCCTGCTCCAGCACCGTGGGCGATCACAGCCCAAACACCTACTTTCTTCCAGGATCAAACACAGAAAATCAAAGTTCCATATACCTCCTCAGTCAAGGTAGAGAAATCAGAAAACTTAAACTCACTCTCTTAGACTCTCAACCTTTCAGTCATTAGAACAGAACATGCCTACTGATCTACCACTGTCCCAAACTCATCACAGACACCTACCACTGTCCCAGACTCGTCACAGACACCTACCACTGTCCCAGACTCGTCACAGACACCTACCACTGTCCCAGACTCGTCACAGACACCTACCACTGTCCCAGACTCGTCACAGACACCTACCACTGTCCCAGACTCGTCACAGACACCTACCACTGTCCCAGACTCGTCACNNNNCTGTCCCAGACTCGTCACAGACACCTACCACTGTCCCAGACTCGTCACAGACACCTACCACTGTCCCAGACTCGTCATAGACACCTACCACTGTCCTGAACTCGTCACAGACACCTACCACTGTCCCAGACTCATCACAGACACCTACCACTGTCCCAGACTCATCACAGACACCTACCACTGTCCCAAACTCGTCACAGACACCTACCACTGTCCCAAACTCGTCACAGACACCTATCACTGTCCCAAACTCGTCACAGACACCTACCACTGTCCCAAACTCGTCACAGACACCTACCACTGTCCCAAACTCGTCACAGACACCTACCACTGTCCCAAATTCATTTATAGGGATAACATTATAAAGTCCTATTGCTGGCCCAAACCCACCATCAGAGACCTAGCACTAGGGGTGTAAAGATGCAAAAAATTTGACGATGTGAATTAAGAGAATGTGCGATTCACATCATGGGAATCAGCATTCTATTAATTATGCATCTAATGCAATTGCACTGTGTGAACACCAGAGGCCCCAATCTGTGCAGTAAATAGAGTTAAAATCTAACGAGCATGTGCTGGAGAATTTATACATTTAGTTATTTATTTTTAAGACCTGGTGCACTTGTAGTGCATTTTGTTTACAATATTAAACCTCTGTTTGTAGCAATTTTTGATTTATTTAGTTTTATGCGGACAAAATTACACTTTTGCATTGTTTAGGATTCAAAAATAAGAAAGTAGTCTTTTTTTTCTTCATTCAGATTTTGTTCAGAATATTCTGAGAATCGAATTGAATTGAATGATGAAGCCAGTAGCGTGAATCGAATCGTGATAGCAGTGTATTGTTACACCGCTACTTACCACTGTCTCAAACTCCTATCCTATGGTCCTATCGTGGCCACCAGTTGGCTTGGAGGTTTTAAATTAAAATTAAGTATGGAGTTTATCATTGCTGAGTGTGTGATGTGTGTGTGTGTGTGTGTGTGTGTATATATATAATGTGTGTAAATATCCATAGAGCTGTCATGCCTGTATGGGTATGGGGAAAATGCCATGCAAGGACTGTGCAGGCTCTGGGAATGTGAGTCACATTTCAAAAGTTACTTCGATATACATTACTCTATATTTTAACCTGCTCTGATGATGTGAATGATGTATCTAAATGCAATCTGTTTTCAGAAAGTCTGCTGGGTGTGTAACGGTAGTGGGTTTCGCCACGGAACCGAGCGCTGCACGCACTGTAACGGATGTGGAAGAGAAAAGTAAGCTATGTAACTGTTACAGCTATACAGATGTTCCCAGTGAAAGCAGATACTGAACTGGAAACATAACTACACACATGACAAAGGTTTCTGCATTTGCCGTGAGAGGTGGAGGAAGTGATCTTA